>JANCMA020463740.1:0-10741 GCA_024336925.2 Zoanthus solanderi | reverse complement strand
AACCCTCGGAGTCAGATTGAGATCGACAAATCTCAGCCCACGTGCGGACTCGATCCCGGGTCGTAGAGGTGGGAGGCACGACTGATGACCACTACGCCAACCTGACTCCCCCTGACTTAACCTGCTCACAGCAACAAGCATTCCAATGTCAGCTTGTTAAAATGAGTTCGGCTCTTAACTTTGCCCTAACCCTGATTAAAAAGAAGATAAGCCTGAGTAAGATTTGTGTGACTTGGACTATGATGATCATAAAAATTTAAATTTTAAGTTGTCTAAATTACTATATTTACCCGTGTATATAATTCCAGGGTTCCTGCAGGTTCCAACTCAGGAAATTTAAGATGTTTTTAAGACTGTCTAGACCCCAAAATTTGTAAAATTTAAGACCTACTGTATGCAAATTAAAATGTTGCTCACACAATCAAGTGAAAGATTAGAGTGCTGCAGCCCAACAGGATTACAGGCTTTAATTTGAATAAGTGACTGCTGTTGTGCTTTTCCATTTGTTTTTGATGATTCTTTGAGGCATTCAGTATGCACAATAAGTAACATATAGCCAGACAGAAAAAGCTTCAAATTCTAACCAGTAAAAGTGCCACTTTTGACTTGAAATCAAAGTAATTAAGACATTTCAAGACCTAAACAAAGAACTTTTTCATTTTAAGACCTTGTCAAGGCCTTAAAAACTCAAAATCAAAAATAAGACTTTTTAAAGGCCTGGGGGCACCCTGAATACATACTTTTTTTGTTCCAAAATGACCTTCAAAATCTGGGTGAGTACAGTATTATACATGGAATCTTGCATTTCAAGAGCACAAATATAGAATACATTCTACTTACTGTAGACTTGATTATTTTTTCAATTGCAGTTCTCACTGGTATCTCATTAGCAAAGGACTTCTCATTTAATTAAGATGATGATTTTGTACCTTGGGTCGGCCAAAATGCATCCCTGCACTCCATCAAAACCAAGATTATGAGCAGCTATGGCAGCAGCAGCCATTGTATTCACATTGTTTGGTGCCAGAGGGCATATATTCCTTACAGAGCCTACCAGAAGCAAGACATGAAATGAAGTTTAGGATTTTTATAATTTGTATAAAACCTTCATCTTACTCAGCAAAATATCAAGCTAACGTACATCAACACACAAAATTAACATAGAAAAATACACAGGGCAATAGCAGGGTGGGGGTCAGGAGTGCCCACAACCCCCCAGTTTTTACTCCAACATTTGCTGCAACTATTGCTTCACAGAAAGTCTCAGAAAAAAGGGAATTATTTCACTAGTTTTTGACAACCTGATTTTGTTTCAAATGGAGTTTAAAACTCGGGAACTAATTTTTCAAAGAAACTAATTTTCAAAATTTTCCAGGGGACCCTCCAAGAAAACTTACACTTTTGACACCCACCTGTTCTTCACAGCTTGCTACAGCACTGATACATTACTTTTAGATAAAAGAAACTTTGCTCATTACTATAAGAGCCAGTTTGGCTAGCACATTTAATAACATAATTATTTTCTTTCTAGCAACAAGGTCCTGAAACCAAAGAAACCCTCCAGCTTTATGATGCACTAGGCTTGCTTATAAAGAAAACAAAATACGAAAAATTTGCAACTGGTTCTTTCAGGAACAAGATTAACTTGTCTGAACAGATCTTTAGTCTTTTCATGAAAATAATATATCAGTCCTGTAAATCAATAAAATTTTAACAATTAATCTATAAAGATACTAAAACTAAGATCATTTTGATAAATTATCATAAGTTTATGGAAAAGCTAAGATCACGTTCCTAACTGGTCTACATAGCAGAAAATTTACCAAGCATTTCATAAAAAACACGACTTTCCTAACTGTATGATCATGAAGACTGTAATATTGATTTGACTTCAAGGCTATTTTCATTTTTGTACATAAGTATTAGGTTTATAATACAGTCTACTACCTGCAAATAGCAAGGAAACTTATCCAGGCAGCTGCAGGTAGTGTGGGTATGTGAAAACACTAAACTTTGATATTAATACATCAAAAAGTTTTTTAAATTAAAACAGATCAATGCACATTAAAAATTTACACATTAGGCCAGACCAATTAAATTTTTCGAAGCACAGATTTTTTTTTTAATTTTCAGGGTCGGTCGGTCGGAAAAAAGCAAAAAAAAAAAAGGTTCTACAATAATAGAATAGAATGGCATTTCAAAATTCAATCAACGGATTTTCATGTATAAAATTAGTAACTGTAAATGTACGTCAAGTGATTTCGTTACAAGTATATTTGTGATGATTTCCACATTTTGACTGATAATCTAAATGCAAACATTAATATATGTTAAAGAAGCTTTCAGGTTTTGGAATTAATTTTTATTTTATTTTACTAAGACAATTTTAAAATTAAAACTTTGAACGTTGATATCAATGCTATTGTTTTTCTTGAAAAAAATCTATCTCTTTTTTATTTTATTTTCATTATTCCTGAAACAGGGTCAGTCGGGTCCGTGCTTTGAAAAATTAAATTGGTCTGGCCTTATAGACAACTCATCGTATCATCATTATCATTTTCATTTAATGTCCGTATTTTTCTATCTAGGATGGGGTTGGACAGGCAATGGCTGCTTTCCACATGCGTCGATCCTGCTTCACATGCTCCTCAACTCCAAACAAATTCATATTCTCCATCACTGACTCACTCCACTTTTCCTAGGCCTTACTGTCGGCTTTCATCTCCCAACTCTCATCTCCCCCATCTCACCCAACACATCCAACACACTCTCCTCTGTCCTTTTTACACATCCATCCCTTCCTTCCACCTGAGTGTTAAACATGTCAGTCACTTCTTCCTTATTACAAACAACTATAGTATTGACAATAATACCAAAAGAACGTAATAATAGAGTTTATGATTAATTTAACAAAAATGACGACATTTTTGAGCTTAAAAACTGACATGTTTTAGCAGTTACAACTGCCATCATCATAGTCAGGTACAAGACTGAGGGGAAACAAATTTTGTAGTGAAGAATAATTTAAAGTACATAAATACTAATAACAAAGCTTCTGATTGGTATGTTTAACCTGTTGATTTAAAGAAGGCTTACACCAATTATAAAGTATATGTAAAACAATTTATATAATATACTAATTGTACATTGATACCATCTTTATTAATTAACAATTAGACTTTGAGGGCGAATGGACTACGAGTTAATAGCCCATGAGGCCGTAGACCGAATGAGCTATTCAAACTCGTAGTCCATAAGGCCGAAAGGTCTAATTGTTTTAGTATAAACCTACTAATCGGTCAAAAAGGATGTACAAATTAAATTATCTATGAAATCCTCTGATGTTATAGCAAAACAGGGCTCATTACTATTTTGATCCCATCTTTTCTCTACTATATAGTAGGCTATCACAAATAGACCTCTACTACAGCAGCCAATCAGAATGCAGGATGCGTGTTAGACCGCCCGTTAGTAGGTTTATACTAAAGTTTCTTTAGATCAGTTGAAGTATATCTAGTAATATATTAAGCTAAGTCATTTAAAATTAGTCCCGTACCATCATACAACACAACGGCAGAATCAATTACAGCATCATTCTTTGATTTTAAAGGCTCTTTAAGCTTGAAACATGAAGGATGTTTTTTCATTGTTATCCTGAGTCCCTTCAGGGTTCCAAGGTTGGCCATTTTTCTGATATCATTTCCTCCCCACAGAGCCCCGCTAGGAATATACAGACTATGTTGACCATTTTCAGCTTGATGTCGAAGTTTTGATTCCAAGGCTGAGCTTGCAAGGGCTGTAGGGGACCCTATCTGAAGCAAAACATTTCATCATGATTATAATCGTTTAACATCCCTCGTTTCCCACTCCTGGGATCGAAAGTTAAAAAAGATTTATTAAATGAAATTGCTTAACCTACTCTAGAGTGCTGAATAAACATTCCCCCACTTATTCTTTTCTCAATTTTTTCCAGTCCCCCCAGTGTTTATTAGGACCCCCTGCTTATTAAGAGGGTTCTGAAGGGAGGTACCAATCCCATTTCCCAGTTCATTTTTTTTCCAATCCCACTTTGCAATTCTCAAATCCCATTCCCATTTTTTTTATTTTAAACACTTTTTTTCCTAGTGACCAAATTCCAATCCCAGTGGCTTGAACCCCATTTTCCCAGGGCAAACCTGCCAACCCCAATTCCCATTTTACCCCTTCAGGACCCTCTATTAACTGTTGTTAACTGCTATATCACCCACTCAATTCAGTATTCCTAGTTGAGAAAGTGCTCATTATTCCTTCATACCATTTGCACAGCCATTTTGTGTGTTTTGACAAAAACATGATCTCAAACTTGTAGTATGTTCACCTTGTTGCGGAGTTTCCCAAAATAAGACCCTAGCATTTTTTAAAATTTTGCTATCAAAATTATTATATTTTGTTCTTGTTTTTGAGTTTTAGAAGATGATTATTAATAGTGTTAGTAGTAAATAAGATAGTTTTTCTATATCTGTTAGATTCTATATTGGTTAGATTGGCTAGACACAGTGAATTACATTTCCAGTTTTTCCAACCTCCCCAATCCCCCTTCCAGTTAATTAAAAAAACCTCACTTAATAGACATCTAGCATTGTTCTAACCCTAACCTTAACCCTAACCCCTAACCTAACCCCAACCCGTCAAATGTAAGAATACTAGAACTTTTAGTGTGTTTATACAAGTGAGGTTTTATTCAATCTCATATTTATTAATTCAAATTAAGTTACTATATCTAAACATATCTCCTGAATTCTCATGGTTAGTGTGGGTTAATACAGCATTAGCATATCGTCCCACCCCAGGAGTGGGAAACTAGGAAACGATAAATGAAAATAATGATAGCCTATCGTCACAACAAACTATTAAAACCCTCCATTTATTTGGCACACAAACATCCAGCAGAATGACAGTTCCATTGATATTGTTCTTAGGGATTTTACCACAAACTATTTTAATCAAAGTTAAGTCCAAGAGCTGAAACAGTTAATGGAAGATTTAAAATTTACACAAATTACTTCCAAGTGTAGTAAAAAGGCCCTTACTAACAGCCGAAATGTACTTTGTAGCTTCTATATTCTAAAAATTTGGAGCAATTATCACCACTAGAACAAAATATTCAAGGTTTTAAATGGATAATAAAGATTAAGCTTACCATATAGTCTGCAACAGAAAGAAAATCTTCCCCATATTTTTCAGTGATAGAAGGGTGAGCGACTTCAATAATAAGATCTGGCTTCCTGAAAATAATAATAATTGTATAGTACCTGATAGAAAAAATAATTAATGTCACACCAATTAACATTTATTATAACTTACTCTTAAGATGCTATACTTACTACATAGCACATCGACAACCACATCCCACAAGCATTACACTCTTACTGTTCTTTATTACCTCATGTTGGGTCTGAACCTGTTCTTAGCTACGCTTTGCTGAAAGGAGCCTCAAAAGGCCATACCAGCTGTCCATTCTTCCATTCAGGCTCATCATTATTTATAAATCTCAAACCTTCATTTTAATAAAGTTATACTAAAAATAAGGTCCTGAAGGGAGGTACCAATCCCATTTCCCAGTTCATTTTTTTTTCCAAATCCCACTTTGCAATTCTCAAATCCTATTCCCATTTTTTTGTTTTTAACATTTTTTTCCATTCCCAGTGGCTTGAACCCCATTTTCCCAGGGCAAAAACCTGCCAATCCCAATTTTACCCTTTCAGAGCCCTCTAAAAATTCATCAAGTATGAAAATTATAATTTTATATATTATATGTATTACACAATGTAACAATATTCAATAACAACAAATTCATAATATGTAAAGTTTCTTTAGTAAAAAAATACAGTTCCTCATAAATTACACCTAAATTAAATCTGTTTGCCATGAATGTCATGATTTCACAATTGCTATTATAGTTTTTTTACCTTTCAGCAAACTTTGTTAAATCTTCAAGTATAAGGCTTGATTTTACTTTTCCTTTCAATGCATTTAAACTTCTGTTCCACACAAATGCAAGCTCAAAATCACTCCGATCTTGAATTGCCTCAATGAGATATTGACCTTAATAGTAACAAATGAATATGATAATAGAAATTTTATTAATCTGTAGACATTAGTAGTTATTAACAGCTGAATAGCAGTATAAGAATTTCTCTTCCAGAGATAATTTTCATTTTTTCATTGTATCATTATTTAGATACATCCATATTTATTAACGATAATGTAGATAATGACCGAGGAAGACATGGAGATCACAAGTGGAGGAGAGTAAGAGTGTTGGTTTGAAGGAGGAGGATGCAAGGAATTGAGCGAAATGGAGAGTGGGAGTGGAAGAGATTGCTGGCAGAGTGGGGTAAATCTGGCCACCCTCGTTTACGGGGATAAAACCGGATCAAAACTGGATGATGATGATGATGAATGTACCATACTAATTTTTTTTCCTTATTCGTAATAAATATATAATTTAACCAAGCCACTTTCATGAGCAACAGAAAAAAAGTCCCTCAACTTTGACATTCATTTAAATGCAATAGCCTTAGAAGAACAATAAATGAGGAATTTAATTTGGTAAAATTTCCATGTTGGGGCATACTACAGTTTATGTATAAAAATCTCACTTATTTTCTATATAGCTAATGCTAACCCTAACCAGCAGGACCTAGGACACTTTAATTTGCTCGGGATAAAATAATTGTTAGATGGCATACTAATCTTGCTGTTGCTAGGGAGGGTCAGTCCTTATGCCATCTGCTGTTGAGCTGGCACATAATACCTTGACAACTCCATGTTATTGTGACTATGGTGGCATGGCAAACAATGCAGAAATCCATGTGGAAGTTTGTTGAAATGTTTGAAGCAGTAACAAAGAAACATGAATAAAGCTAGCTATTGGTCACAGCATCAAAAACTTGTAACTTTGAACTTTGATGCTTACTTCCTTCTTTAGTTACATAACAAATACTGGAAGGTGCATAAAATAGAAACTATGAATAATCTTGGAAGTACAAGTGCAATAATATCAAAATAGTGTAGCTAAAATAGTGCAGATATTATAATTAATATGTGCAGGTGGATGCAAAGGCATAGGCCCCTGAACAGCTACTGTAGGATGGGAACGATTTGGGGATTTAATCTAGTGTAAGATAGCAAAATTTAGCAGTACATCCCCACTGTTGTAAATTTAAACGACTTTTTTATTTTCCACAATCTTTTTCTACACAAATTCACTCTACTAACTCGGTCACGTCCATCTTCGATTTCTCTCGAATTACATGTTAACAGGTGACGCAATAGCTCAATAGGTTATTGATACTAAAGTAATGTGATAACTGAATATTAACTCTTATTATAAACACCGACCCAGAAATTCCTAAGTTCCCCCTTCCCGCCTGGACACGAACCAGTAACTCTGTGTATTCATGAGAACTTTTTTACTAACTGTTTTACCAAGATGGCCATATCCAACTACTCCAATTCTTCTTTTCCTTTTCGGTTCTCTACTCATTTTTAAAATGCAGTAATTTATGGATCCACTGTCAGTTTCACATCATCGTCACTCCATCGCTCATGTAGAGTGGAGTGAAACCTGGGCTCTAAATCTTTCTAAAATTGAGCCCGCGCACTTATATCAGCGGTGAAATACCATGGTTACCAATAATGGCCGTCTGCAGGTGAAAGAAGTATAGTTTTTTTAAAAGTACCAGTTTATAATATTTACATTTTAACTTTAAAATGGCACCGAAGAAAAAGAAATCTGGCAAGAAAAAGCTTGCCAACATGACCGAGGAAGAGCGGCTTATATACATGGAGCAGAAACGGCTTGCAGAGGAGGAAATGATGAAAAAGAAGGAAGATATGTTGACACAGTTCTTGAAGGTCAAAATAACATTCGGATTCGCTTCAAATAAAAACATTTCACTAATTAGTTCTTAGAGTGAAACTTCGTGCTTAATGTGTTTCTTTCTTATTTACAGGATAAGCTTATGAAAGAAGAGAAAAGTTCTAAATTTAATTTAAACAAACTTCATAATCAATGGCGAGTCATTATGAGAGAAGGTAAGTTTACAGTATGTTGGCGTTAACAATAGTTGATTTTTTTTAATACAAAGTATTCAAACCAGTTAGGATGATGTTCACTTTTTTTATATAGCTATATATTAAATCAAGCATAGTATTTTATGAAATCGGTAGTTTGTTTATTGTTACAAGTACTCTGCTTTCACCCCAAAAGAAGCAAAACATTTTCTTCAATATTTCCTTTTAACGGTATAACATTGGATCCTCTTATCTTTCAAGCTAAGTCCCAAGAACTGAAAAAAGATATAGAAATTCTGAGTCAGACTTTCGAAAGAGTGATTGATCGAAAAGAAGCCATCATCAAATCCTTGGTAAAAGACATTGGAGAAGCTGAAGAACAGTATCAAATGGCTCTGAGACATCATCTTCAGAATGTTGATAAACTGATAGGTGAGTTGAAAATAGTATATATTATTGTCTTTTTCCCTTAAAGTGTATATATCAGTTGTGAGTTTTTTAAATGTATAAAATGTCCTTTCCCTTCTAATGGTGATGGCAAATGAAATTGGATGAAGATTTTTCTTCATGGTGTCATTTGTGTTTAAAGTTTGGAAACTGACACTTCAGCTTTTCTGATTAACATAAATCTTAATTGCAATAATCTGTGGATAGATCTCACAGTTTTTACATTTTTTTGCAGTTTTTTCAGAGGGTCTTCTAGTTTTGTTATTAATCTAAATCTTGCAGGTTTTGGGTTTTTCCAGTTTTCATATTTTCAACTATATATATAGTTGTTGCTGCAGGAATTGTATTAAAGCTTTTTAAATTACTTTGCAAATATCATTTATGATTACATAGTATTGTCAATTGGGTTAATGCTCTTTGTAGAATATGTATACAAGTAAAGATTCTCGACTAATGTGTAATCTGCTGTACACTCATCTAGATCTGATACTATAAACAGTTTAACAGACTAAACTATAATTAAGCGACAACATGATTAACAGTCTGATGACATTTCAAATTCAACTATTGTCATTTTCAAGACACTTACTAGAAGCTAACAAAGTCTATATAACAAGTGTGCTGAATAAATTTAAAAGTTGACTGTTTAGGTTTGATGATTGGAATTATATTTTGTTTAAAGCTTGAAAATGTTTTGCTAAGTACTTCAATGTCTTTATATAACTTTGTTTAATTTTGAACCATACAGATCTGCAACAAAGGAGATTACAAGAGCTCAATGATGAATATCACCAGGAGCAAGAAATTTTAAAAGAAGAGTTTGATACAGAAAGGTAATTATATAGATTTTAATGACATTTGTAATTATAATGCTATATATCGTGGTATAGTGATTTTCTTTATAACAGGCCTTTTTTGGAAGGGTTCATTAGTGCGATACCTGCAGTTTCAATAATATTAACCTGGCCAAACCAACCCTATAGTACAAATGTTTACCAAATCGCTTATACTAGATTGAAAGGTATACCCAAAATTGTACTGGTTTGTTATTAAGAATCGAGATTTTTAGAAAACAGTTTTGAGGTTATATGTGTCTTGAAAAAGTATGAAGTATAGTTTCTCACTGGCCTCACAACAAACAATGTATGATCACTTTAATAGTTACTTGTTGAAAAGTTTAAAAATTTAAGTAATTTTTGAAGTTTAAGTGCTACTAAATACAATGCCGGCCAGTTTTAGAAAGCTCATCGGGCTTCACAATGCTAAATGAAACATTTCGGCTCTAAAGTGTTGAATTTAGCCTACGCCTGTTTTGTCAAGATTACATAATCTTCTTTAGAGTCCTTCTATTGCAATATGTTTCCCTGTTTGATAGATACCTTATGTCATGATGATGAGGCTTAATTAGATTAAACAGCTATATATTCGTGCATGGTTTCTTAGTTACTGCTAGTTGATTTAAGAAGTAATGCAACTTAGTAATCAAGTACTTATTTGATTTGTTTCTAGCCATTTCCTTTAAAGCATTACACTTCATTTCACTGTTCTTTTGCCCTGTCTGGATTTTTTAAGGCAAAAAATAGGAAAATTTACAATTGTCTCATTTGAGTGCCTCTTTATTATATATTATCATGGCATTTTAAGAAGCAAGATCATAAAGCAAAATAAAGAGGAGATGCATGATGTCCAGGATGTTATGTTTGCTATGGAAGAAGAATGGACCGAGCAGGAAAGTGATGCCAAACAAGATTTTCAAAGCTTAAGAGATGAAATTAAAAACAAGGTGAGACAAAACTCTTGTTCTGAAAGGTATAAGCTTACATTGTTCACACTAATCATTCCTTGAGCTGTCTGCAGTCTGTAATTTGCATGCCAGAACCGGGCATGTGAAAACTTTTAGTATACCCTGAAGTGACATGATTATAGCTATTCCCTGTTCCTCACTTTGCCTAGAAAGGCCACTAAACTTATGTTTTCACTACTCCCAGTTTTGCTGGGAGGCTTCCACCTAGTAGCATTTGTAAATCACCTGTTTTTTTTCTCAGAGTTATACAAAACATAAGAGAAATGTGATTATGACTTCAACCTTTACTTCATTGATCAGTCACATGCTACACATTATTCTAAATTCCTTTCATAAATTTATATGTTTCATCATCATCATCAATCCAGTTTTGATCTGGTTTTATCCCCGTAAACAAGGGTGGCCGGATTTACCCCACTCTGCCAGCAATCT
>JANCMA020463532.1:0-10741 GCA_024336925.2 Zoanthus solanderi | reverse complement strand
TTTTTGTTTATCAAAAATATAAAAGTTATTTCGAATTCGGTTCCCGATTCGGTTACTGATTCGATTTCTTTCCTTTCTTTGGCGACACATCCCCCTCCCATCAAAATCACAGTAATTTATATTTCTATAGCAGCAAGTCTTTTTCTCATTTTTCATGGATTCAATTGAAAAACTTGCAAGAACCGGCACGAGTAAGGCTACTGCGTAGCCTCTTGTTTGTATGGAAGGAAAGGTTAAACATCCCAGACTTTTACTAAGCAAAAATCCGCAACAAACAACGCCGATTAAACGATAAATAACACTGCACTTTCTCCAAACGCGTGTTGAAAATCGCCATTTTCCGTGAAATAGCTAAGAGGGGTCACTTGCAAAACTCTCAAAGCTTGCCCTATTTTTAAGCAAATTTTGCAAGACTAAAACTCTAAAAAATGCAAATCGTATAATTGCGTAATTAGTATGGATAGAAAGGTTAAAAATCATAGACTTTTACTAAGCAAAAACCGCAACAAACAACGGCGGAATAATAACGATTAAACGAGAAATAACAAATTTTTCAAAGGTGTCGAAAATCGCCCATTTCCGCGAAATATCTAAGGGTGGACCATTGGAAAACTTTCAAAACTGGCCCAATTTGTAAGCGCCCTTGACTTGTATTAGGCAAAAAACCACAACAAACAACGCCGATTAAATGAGAAATAACAAATTTTCCAAAATCGCCATTTTTCGGGAAATAGTTATGGGGGGACCCAGGCAAAGTTTTCAAAAATGACACATTTTTTAAGCAAACTTTGGAAGGCTAAAATTTTAGAAAATACAAGTCATATACTCGTCTAATTAGTGTGGATGGAAAACTTAGATATCCTAGATTTGTACTATGCAAAAAAAAAAAAAACCGCAATAAACAACGCCGATTGAACGAGAAATAAAATATTGTTGAAAATCGCCATTTTTCGGGATATAGCTAACGGGGGAAACTTGCAAAATATTCAAAATTTACGCAATTTTTAAGCAAACTTTTGAAGGTTAAATTCTAGAAAATACAAGCTATATTCTTGTCTAATTAGTAATGTTTCTGCATAACTTAAATTGCTTGTTTCAGCATACGTGTTTTCAGAAACTCTATTTAAAAGAATTTTTCATTCAATCAGTTGTTTCCTGTGTGAAACGACTTAAACTTACTGCATGTGTTTATTTCTCCATTTAAAATTGTTATGGTATGCCGCTCGTGTGAAACAATAGAAAATAATATGAGGACTCAATAGGATGGGAAACTTCATACTAAATGGTCGGCTATGTTATAAAAGAAATGGGGAGCATCAATCGAATTATGTATGCACTTCATTGTAAAGTTTGGAGAGTACTCGAGAAGCTAGAGACGCACTCGGCTTTGCCTCGTGCTTCTCATTACGCCTTTTTGTATGGCATCAGCGTGCACCAAATCTAAACATATGCACGGTGTGCTACTAAATGATGACGCGAGCAAGTTTGTACGCTCGCGGAGTTGAAGATTTCTGACTTTTTAGAGAAATGGCTGAAAACTTTGATGAAGAAATTCTCAACTTTTTTTATAGAAATAAACTGGAGTTCGGCTGAAGGAAATGCTCATGATGGTCAAACAGAACTAACACGATTTCCTCAACTTAGTGAGGAAGAAATGAGAGAAATGAATTATTCGCAAAAAGAACACTCGGACAAAACTAAAACCGCCACGAAGAGTTGAGTTTTGACATTTAAAAATGTTTCTCTTGCTTTTAATTTTATTTTTCCCTCGCGTACAAATTAGAAAATCTTTAAATCTCAATGACAAACTTTTAGTTATATTCGTTATATCTTGTATAAAACCGGAAGTTAGCCTTCCCGCGCTTTCAATCATGTGATATCATTACCCCCCGCTGAGTTAGAGTTGTATTCTTGAAGAACTGAGTTTTCTGAAAAGTGTATTACACAAAGTCCGGAGTTTTATTCTTTTGAATACAAGAGTCTATGAATCTAAGCCTTTTTGTTGTTTATTTATTGGTGCCGACTCCCGGGATGCAGAGAAATTCTGCAAATTCTAAATCTTTGACTGTGTCGTGATTTCTGTCCTTATAAATTGTTGACATTTGTTCGCAAGAAAATTAAATATGGCGGAAACTGTGAAAAAGAAATCAAGAATCAGAGGCGGTCATCGAAGCTATGCAAGGAAAGTTATGATTAAAGCGAAGGGAATAATTTCTGCCAACGATCCTACGAAGTTCCAATCTCTTAAACACTTGGTGGTTACTCTGAAGGATAAAATAGAAGAGTTAAAATTATTGGATTCTGAAATCGCCGAGCAGCTAGACAGTGATGATGAAATAGATAGAGAAGTTATGGAAAGCTGCGAATTCGCGGACGAAATCAGAGCGTGTGTCATTGAAATTGAGACATTTTTGGAAAAGGACAAGGTAAGCATTTCGAATTTGAGTTCTGTTGGAGCGAATGGCGATGGGCAAAGTAATGCGAAACTTCCAAAATTGCGTCTTGATAATTTCTCAGGAAACCCTGTCGCATGGAATACATTTTGGGATTCGTTCAAATCTGCAGTGCATAATAACAGCAAGCTTACCCCAGTGGATAAGTTTACCTATTTGAAATCGTTGCTAGAGGGAACGGCTGCAAATACTGTGGCCGGACTTACACTAACAAGTGAAAACTATGAAAAAGCGATAACAATGTTAAAGGACAGATTTGGGAATCGACAAATAATTATAACGAGTCATCTAGAGAATTTAACGAAAATCTCCAAGGTAGAATCAGTTAGCGATGTTAATGGGCTGCGAAACTTGTTTGACATGGTGGAAGGTAACATCAGGGGATTGGAAAGCATGGATATCAAGAGTGATATGTATGGTTGTTTTTTGATGCCGCTTCTTATGCAGAAACTACCAGAGGAATTCCGTGTTTTGATAACACGAGACCAATCATCAGAACTGTGGGATTTGCAAAATGTTATGAGTGCATTTAATAAGGAATTAAAGTTAAGGGAACAGTGCCTGTTTTCTTCAAAGGATCTGAAGCCATTCCCCGAGAAAAGTCAAGGTCAAGGACCAAAAGGTAAGCCACCTAGTTTCAAGTTTTCTTCATCTCATGCCCTTTTGTCTGGAAATGAATCAGCTACTAGTAAAAGTGTAAGAACAGTGTGGTGCTCGTATTGTAAACAACAGCACCAGAGCTCTAAATGCACTATTATTACTGACCCTGTTGCTAGAAAAAAGATATTGAAGGAAAAGGGGAAATGCTTCCTGTGTTTACGAACTGGACACTTGTCTAGAAGCTGTCAGAGTGGAGTTAGATGTTTTAAATGTCAGGGTGCCCATCATATTTCTATTTGTCAAAAAGAATTTAAAAAACCATATGGGCAGGTGGGTCAGGGAGGGGCTGCTACAAGTACCCAAGAGAATAGTGCTTCATCTGTCACAATGTACACTGATAGTCATTTAAAGGGTACAGTCTTGCTGCAAACTGCCCGAGCTGTTGTGTTTTGTCCCCATGATGGCAGTAACTCTACCAATGTTCGTTTAGTTTTTGACTCTTGCAGCCAGAGATCTTATATAACTGAACAATTAAAGAATCACCTATGCTTGCCAGTTATTGGTAAGGACTCTCTGCTCATTAAAACATTTGGAGAAAATGATGCAAGACTTCGAATTTGCGAGATAGTTCAAGTTGCTATCGAGACCCTGAATGGAACAGTGGTGTACGTTAAGACATATGTAGTACCTACAATTTGTGGTCCCTTGTCACAACAACCCACCCAACTCGCCAGGGAAAAATTCCAGCACCTTCAGGGCTTAATGCTCGCAGACAGTTCTCCAGGGGACATAGACTTGCCCATTGATATTTTAGTTGGAGCAGATTTTTATTGGGCACTGGTTGATGGGACAGTGATAAGGGGACAACCCACAGAACCTGTAGCTATCTCAACAAAACTGGGATATGTTCTCTCTGGACCCGTTTCCAGTACTTCATCCATTTGTAGTAGTGAGACGGTTAACTTCACTGCCACCCATGTCCTAAAGGTTGAAGCAAAGATTGCAACCGAAACTGTAGACCCCCTTAAGTCTGTCTTGCAGAAATTTTGGGACTATGAGACTCTAGGAATAAAAAATCAAGAAAACTCTGTTTACGATAACTTTGTTGAGAACGTTGAATTTGTTAATGGAAAATACCAAGTGCGCTTGCCCTTTAAAGAAGATCATGAACTACTTCCAGATAATTTCTTACATTCAAAGATACGGTTACATTCCTTGCTGCGCAGGATGCAGTCCAAACCAGAAATACTTGCCCAGTACAATAATGTTATTCAAGAGCAGTTAAGTGAGGGTATCATAGAACCGGTCCCTGCAGATTCAGATGGCCCAGTAATCGGCAGAGTACACTACATTCCTCATAGAGAAGTAATTAGAGAAGATAAGAATACTACTAAACTGCGCGTGGTGTATGATGCCAGTGCTCGTGTAAAGGAAGACTCGCCTAGCCTAAATGATTGCCTGTATGCAGGCCCACCATTATCACCATTGATTTATGACATTCTGTTGAGATTTAGATCCCATAAAATAGCCTTAACGGCAGATATTGAAAAAGCATTCTTAAATGTGTCAGTGAATGAAACCGACCGAGATTTTCTTCGTTTTTTGTGGGTCAATGACATTTCTAACCGAGAACCAGAACTTTGTGTCTACAGATTTGCTAGAGTTGTCTTTGGTGTTTCTGCTAGTCCCTTCCTGTTAAATGCAACCATCAAATACCATTTAACCCGCCCAGAAATTTATAGTGATTTTTCAGAAGAAATTTTAAGGAGTTTGTATGTGGATGACTTTGTCGGCGGGTCATCATGTGAGAATAGTGCATTTTTCAAGTACAAGAGTTTGAAGTTGTGTTTTAAGAAAGCAGGTTTCAATATGAGAAAGTGGAAAACAAACTCTATCGAATTAAGCAACCGAATTGATAAATCTGAACATCCAAATCAGCAGAATCCTGAGAAACAACCTGCAAATTCTGAAATTGAGGAAGATGATCAAACCTATTCTGGTTCCCTTTTTGAGAAGGCAAGTTCCCAGTCCTCAGCTGAGGTCAAGGTTCTTGGCCTTAGGTGGGATACTGAGAGAGATCTGTTTATATTTAAATTCGAACCGTGTTATTCCCCTGTGAGCAAGAGAGACATTCTGAAAGTTACTGCTAGATTCTATGATCCCTTGGGGCTTTTAGGGCCAATAACTGTGTTATTTAAAATACTACTCCAATCTGTTTGCAAGTCTCAAGTCAGTTGGGATGACCCATTGAATCCTGACATTGCCAAGCAGTGCCAATGACTTAAGTGAAACTAAAGCCATAGCTGTTAATCGATACTATGTGCGAGACATGTCGCTAGCTGAAGCAAGCAGTATCCAAATCCATGGGTTTGCAGATGCCTCTGAAATGGCTTATGGCGCAGTTGTGTATCTACGAGTGAAGACAGAGTCTGGAAATGTTGAAACCAGCCTTATTACTGCTAAAACCCGTGTAGCCCCTATTAAAGGGGAGACAATCCCTCGTTTGGAACTCATGGGAGCTTTAGTGTTAGCTCGACTAATTGACAGTGTTTGTTGCGCATTTGAAAACATTCTGAGACTTGATGCAACTTACTGCTGGCTGGACTCTATGATAGCACTTTGGTGGATTCGGGGTTTAAGTAAGGAATTCAAACAGTTCATTCAGAACCGTGTCGTTGAGATTAGGCGACTCGTGAAGCCAGAAACCTGGAATTATTGTCCAACAAATGTAAATCCAGCTGATCTTGCATCACGTGGCGTCAAAGCTTCAAAACTTCGGGATAGCCAACTGTGGTGGATTGGTCCAGAGTTTCTACAGAAGGAACAATGTTACTGGCCAAGAATGGAGAGGATTGAAGACACTGAAATGTTGTGCTGTGGATCGAATGTCGGGAACTCTTGTACCACTGGAACAGATTGCTCATCTGTCACAGTTATTCTAGCTACTGAGACCAATAAGAAATCAGAGCTAAGTCTCCATGACATAATTGCAAGTGATAGTTTTAGTGACATAAACAGATTATTTAGAGTGACCAGCCTAGTACTCGGATTCATTTCAAACATCAAGCGAAAGCTTAATGACTCTGAATTAGTCTGTGGTGCAATTGAGGATGAAGAAATAAACATTACGCGAAATATGTGGTACAAGAAAGTGCAAAAAACAATTTTCCGGGATGGTAAATTCAGTCAGATTAAGGCCTCGTTATCTCTCTACTCAGATGAGCAAGGTATTCTTAGATGTGGCGGACGCCTACATAATGCACCACTTTCCCATGAAACACGATTTCCCATTCTTTTACCAAGGAACTCTCATTTCACTGATCTGATAATCTATGATTGCCACAAGAAAGTTATGCACAATGGAGTGAGAGACACGCTTACCGAGCTAAGATCACAATTTTGGGTGCCAAGAGGAAGGCGAGCTGTCAAAACAGTCATCTCAAAATACGTGGTGTGCAAGAAGATTGAAGGCAGAAGTTTTCGTGTTCATCCCCCACCACCACTGCCAGAGTGTCGGGTGTCCGACGAATTTGCCTACACTCGTGTTGGAGTCGACTTTGCTGGTCCTGTTTATGTCAAGGACATTTTCTCCAAGTGTACCGAAATGCACAAAGCCTACATAGCATTGTTTACGTGCACTACGAGTCGCGGACTACACCTGGAGTTAACACCAAACCTTACAGCTTCCAGTTTCATCATGATCAGAGCTCTAAAACGTTTCAAGGGAAGATGTGGAAACCCTGTGCTTATCATTAGTGACAATGGAAAGACCTTCAAAGACTCCAAAGTAAGGGAGTATTGTCATCGTGAGAACATTGCGTGGAAGTTCAATGTGGAAGCAGCGCCTTGGTGGGGCGGATTTTTTGAAAGACTTGTCAGATCTGTGAAATTATGTTTAAAGAAAAGTCTCCGTAATGCTAAACTCACATTTGAAGAACTTTCTACAGTATTGGTAGAAATTGAAGGCGTATTAAACTCAAGGCCATTGACCTATGTGTACGACGAAATGGATGAACCATTACCCCATCCCAACTAAGCATTGGTCGAAGAATCTTGTCTACACCTGCAGTTGTTAATCAGGTGGAGGATCAGAGTGACTACGAAACTCTCACACGAAGGGCGAAATTTCTGCATCAAATACTCGATCGATTCTGGCAGCGTTGGCGGTTGGAATACCTAACTGAACTTCGTGACCACCATCGCGTGTCCATGAGAGCCAACTCATACAGAGAAGTTAAGAAAGGAGAAGTACAGGAGAAGAAACTTCCAAGACAGTTGTGGCGTCTAGGAAAGATCTTGCGTTTAATTCCTGGAAGAGATGGCATCGTCAGAAGTGCTGTTTTGAAAGTTAAGTCGAGGAACGGGGTAACTGAATTCAAACGCCCTCTCCAAAGACTCTACCCTCTTGAAGTTACCGCAGATGCTGAGACCGCTACGGTACCCGCAGAACACGGGGAACGAGCAGCCATTACCGTAGTCAGTGATGCAGACATTCCAGATGTCCAAGTTCACGGAATCCAGAATTGATTTTACTGTATTTTATGTAAATAGGGACGTTGCGAACTCCCAACTCGTATTAACTGGATACAAAGGTAATTCTGAGTTTACGGCAGCCTGATACAAGTCCCATTCTAAGTGCGTGGCAGATGAGTACCGGTACTACTAAAATTCTGAAGGTCCTATTCTAAATCCCAGCAAAACTGATATTTAATCTACGAGGGCTGTGGATTTAACTCTGAGTCAAAATTCTGAGGACTTAAATCTAAACTTTTTAAGGCAGCCAAGAACGTTTCTGATAACGAGTTTGGGACAATCTAGTATCATAGCTCAAGTTAGGACAATATTAGTAGCAAGTTATTTCAGTTTCTTTCATAATAGTAAGTTTGTAAGTTTGTTTCAATTCTTGTAAGAGTGTATGTCAGGTTGACTGACCTGGTTCAGTCAACGGGGGGGAGTGTGTATAAAACCGGAAGTTAGCCTTCCCGCGCTTTCAATCATGTGATATCATTACCCCCCGCTGAGTTAGAGTTGTATTCTTGAAGAACTGAGTTTTCTGAAAAGTGTATTACACAAAGTCCGGAGTTTTATTCTTTTGAATACAAGAGTCTATGAATCTAAGCCTTTTTGTTGTTTATTTATATCTATAAGTTGACAATTACGAAATGACAAATATTCAAAACATTTCTAACATTTTAAAATAAATGGAAATGGTAAAACACGAACACAGTTTTTGTTATAATTATTCAGAGTGTGCTTTTAAAGTTTTACTGTTTGAGTGTTTCGTAAAAGAAAAATTTGTAATCTGCTATATTTTTGTTAAATGCCAGCTTAGCTTGGTGCACTGAGAGATAAATTCTAGAACAGCTCGAAGAAATGAATGCACAACAGCTGGACACCTACCTACGTCGTTTTTACACAGTGAAGCAAAATGGGCCAAACATAGAGGTTTTCGTCACTATTGAGCGTTATTCAAATGCACCACCTTTGGAGGAAGGTTTTCAGTTTTCCTCTGATTATCGCTTCAAAAAATCAAATGAAATGTTGAATGCACAGATTGTTAATTTAAACGACAAGGGAAAGAAACGTCCAACACAAGCCGGTAATAGAGTCTGAAGACTTGGTAAAACTGAAGTCATCCGATGCCATTGCAGCTAAAAATGCTTTAAGTCTCCTACGAAACGTCTGGTCCATGTTGTTCTGTATTTCTTCAGGCCGAGTACGCGAGAGGGGCAAAGAAACTTGAGAATGTCAAGTTTCAAGTTTGAACGGGATGTACAAGAGCAATGTTATATACTTTACAATGGCGCATTATGAAGCAACTAAAAACCATCCATGCAGAGTCGAGGATATTCAGAGCTCCGAAAAATTTGCGAGAATGTATAAGGTGCAGAGTAGCGACGATGGGTATACCGCAATGAAGCTTTATATTGAGAAATTGAATCCCAAGTGTGAAGTTTTTTTCCAGTACTCGAAAAAGGATAAACATGTAGGTTCTTACTTTAAAGAACTGCATGATAAATGTGTTTTAGTTCCCGCAGATAAAGCTGGAAATAACATCATTTTCGTGTGCAAGCGGTTTTACATAAAGATATATACTAATAGATGAACTTGGAATTCACTCTGACAGAAGCAATAAGGCCAGCACATGAGGAACAACAGTACTCTACAGATGCAGTAACAGAGAATCATGCTAGCTCTATGAACAAGCTTAACATCAAGTTAACAGAGAAGGAACTTAAATTACCACAGATCTACTGGATTCCCAAACTTCATAAGAAACCATACAAATCTAGGTTTATATAGCTGGTTCTAGTTCATGTACCACCACTAAGATTTCTAAGTTAATTACATCTTGCATAAAGCGTAATTATACGTATATGAGTTATCAGAACGGGTACATTGCACTGCGTTAAAATAGCGTTTTCTGGACTGATGATAACACTAAAAATAACGGATATTAGTATTAACCTTGCTGGTGAATAGCACTTTTCGCGCGCTCGGATTGGTTCATCGAATACCGAATATCCTGCGCTCTTTACCTTGGTCACTCATCCGTGAAAAATGGCTTCCCGTTTTCCTCCAGTTCCTGAAGAAGAAATTCATAAAATTAACGAAGAAGAAACCCCTTTATCCAAAAAAAAGGCAACAAAATTTAGTGTTTCAGTGTTTAATGCATGGTAAGTTTTTATTCGCTTAATATCAACAGCACAGCAGATTCTATTGTTTACAAACGTTTGTACTCATGCGAGGCCATGTAAACACAGAGAAAAATACAAAGTTTAACTAAATAAAATACATTTTGCAGCATTAAATTGTTTCACGCAGCAAAATGAGGTTGTCACCGCTATCGAGGAAATGACTTCAGCTGAATTGAAGAAGTGCCTCGAGAAATTTTACGTGTCGGCAAGGTAACAAGATGGCAGACATTTTAACAAGAAGTCTCTCACCTCAATTCGTGCAGCACTTGACCGCCATTTAAAAAATCCTCCCTAAAACAGGCCTTTTTCCATTGTTGGCGATAGTTTGTTCTCTGGTGCCAATAAAACCTTCTCAAAATTAAACTCTGTCGAAGACGGGTAACATTTAAAAATGTTTCTAAGAAGTGCTCGTAAATTACGACAATAAAATTCCAGTTTTGTTAAAGAATCTGGCCCCAATCTAACAAACAGTGACGGGGCTGTGATGCATCCACAACCAGCTGTTAATTGTGTCGGAACGGTTCCTATAGTGTCAGCAAACTTCAACTAGCTTCTTGTGAATCCAAAATTGCCATGCAGCAGCTGTTGAAATGAATAGACTGATTCCCGGCCGCACTTTCAACATTGCAATTTTGAGTTCAACATACATCTTCCAAGTTTAAGCAAAGGAAAGTAAATAGTTTAGGACTTTATTGCTCATTTTGCATTAACCGGAATTTTGTTTTTGCAATGGTGTCTTTATTGATCAATGAATAATTTTTGCAATTCCATGTGACTTTGATCGAGTTCAGTCATGTGATTGCGTGCTCGAGCGTGAGATAGATTACGAAAAACTGGTTGTGAAACTTGTTTTTGCCCAGATTTAAAAATATTTTGAAATATATTATTTTAAAAAGTGCTATTCACGAGCTAGTTTAATAAAACAATTATCCTCCTCAGTGTCGGTGCCTAGCGATAGATATTTACCGAGCCGTTATATAATATAATAAT
>JANCMA020463427.1:0-10742 GCA_024336925.2 Zoanthus solanderi | reverse complement strand
AATTTTGTTTGTCATCAAAAAAATAAAAGAATTTTTTATACTCACTAGCTTGTTATAGAAAGGCGGACAAATGACAGATCTTATTTTTCGCTTTACACCTTTGCCTTTGGCGACTAAAGTAAATGTACTTGTCATAAATGGATGCTGCTGCGTTGGAGTTTCTATAGAAACAGTTTTACAAGTACTTAAATTTTACACCGTAGAGAATTGAGAAAAAACTTAAAAACACTGACGTTTCGGACTGTAGTCCCTCGTCGGAGTAAATGATGTACTTGACCTAGCTAGCTACAATTAAACTCTCTTGAGAATTAAACAGAGGTTAAAATCAAAAATCAATGGCGACGTGTCGCTGAATGGATAGATTTTACATTACTCCATGTTATTTTCAAATCTCTGAAGAAATCAACGATAGCTGGATTTTGTCAAAAGTCCAAATGAATATATGGGCAAGGCCGGGGCATGCGTAGTACAATCAGGAAAAAGTTACAGGTATAATTAGACTTTTGGAATAAATAGCCTAGAAAAACACATTGCTATCGATATACTCTTACCAATTAAGGACGCAAGTAAAAATGGGAGTGGAAGTGACTAAAATTCTATCACTAACAAACATAAGGAACTTTTTCATTTCTTAATGGCAACGGTCACACGTAAGATTTGAAAGCAAAGTAGCATATTTGTATTAGTTAAATTTAACTTATTTATTATTTATTTTCAATATCTATCTGTTCATTTTCTCCTACTATGAAGTCCCTCATCATCTGTCAAAACATTGTTTCGTGCTTTGCTTTTAGGAGTTTGCCAATTGAGCAATACTACGACCTAACGCTACTGAAACGGAGTCACGTCAGAAGGAATGACCAGTTGTAAGTAGTGTGGAAATGTTTTAGAAAGCATATAATTAAAAAAAAAACAATAAGTGTAAAGCGCAGGTCCTATATTTGTCTTGTGATATGGATTTCAGTGGGATTCTCAAAATATTTCTATTCATTATACACAGAACTGGTATTTGTTTCCATGAATGATCTCTAATACGCAAAAAGAAAAAGATTCGTTTTCTTTTTTATTAAATGATGCTGTTATAACAATAGTCGTTTTGCTATTTTATATTTAAACCCTGAAGCCAACTATCAAATAGGTACCGGTTTTATATAGACTGTTTTAAAACTGGAATTTCTCTAAATCTTTTGAAATTGAAATATTTTAGCCCCTCTTATGCAATAAAAAATGTGTATTTTGTTTTAAGCCACTTAAAAAAATATTGGGATTTATCATCAAAATTTTCCCAAAATTCAGTAAGGGAGGGCGCTTTCTTTTCGGGTTTAATGCTTTCAGTTTGTGGTCAACGGAGTCAGTCTGGAGTAAATCTACACCACTAACTACTAAACTATGTGATAAAATCATACAATATCCAAACAACCGTTGAGCTCACGAGTATAGAAGGGACTCAATTGGTGCGCGCAAAAAGCCGCCGGCAAAAATTGTTTGTCACTGTGTTAATTGTTTCGAACAGGGAAAATAATTGCTCGACTTTTTGTCATTTATTTCTTTTATTAAAAATAAAAAAGTCAATGCGCTGGCAAAATTCAGTGTTTGCGGTGATAATAAATCGGGATATTTTATCACTGAAGTGGCCTTAACATGACATTGATTTTGAAATAAACTAAAATTAAATATTTGCTCAGAAGTGTCTTGCTTCTTTGTTGTCCAAACCCAAAATCATTTGAATTTGCAATGAAAGTTACTTTTTTCTGTTGGGCTAAGTCAATGTCGGCTCCAAGCGTGTTTTTTGGGAGGTTGGATAGTTAAAGGGAAAGCCCCTTAAAACGAGTTAGAAACTAACTCTCCGTAAACTACGTCCGAATTTTTTTTATAAAAAGTGATTTTATTTAAAGGCCGATAATTTCAAATCGGTAGGTGTTGTGTTTTTCACCTCACAGTAGGATTACAAATTTTTGGTTTCAAGATTTTATTTTTTTAATACAAGTGAATAATGAATACAAAACAAGTATTTTGATTGAATTACCTTTTTAACGTAATAATTACATTTTAGTCAGTTATCAACACCCAACTTCTCCTTACATAACACATACAAAATAAGACATTTGGTAATGAGTAAATGAGAATTGATCAAACAAAGGAAACTTAGATTAAAAGCAAAATTTTCTCAAACTTGTTCAATGAGAAGTATGAGCTCAAGTTGGAAGAACTTAGTAATACAACTGGAAATGACAAGGTTAAATTGCTCTGGCAAATAACTTATCAGTTAAACACCAAAGAAAAGTTTACTTCTACCATCATGCATAATGAACTGAATAGAGCAAAGACATTCGAAGAGAACAAAAGATACTTCATTGTCATCGGAAAATCAAACCCTTCTAATTCCTCAGTTTCAATGTTTTTCAGAGTTAATTTTTCTAACCATCAGTAGAGCATTGCTTGTTGTTTTCTGGGATACAGAAACATTTTATTCAAAACACACCTTATGTACATTGAGTTGAGTGTTCAGTTTTATTTGAATGCCGTGCAAAATACCGTATTAGGCCACTCCTAAAATCTTTGACTTAAATGCTTTGTTCATTAAGAAGAATGTTTATATAATTACACTTTTGACCATCAAAATCTTATATTCAATATGGCTAGCGCTGAAAGAAGCCATAATGATGTTTGATTTGTGCAACTAAAACGCACCTCATTGTCTGTGATACTACAATAAACTCAATATCATCACGTAAAAATAAAACAGCGAAACATAGGCGTTGCCTAGCAAAACTTTACGTTTGTACTTTCCCTTTACTGAGCTTCTATTCCTGGTAGCTTTGCGTTGAGCCCGATAGGACTTTTAGTACCAAAATAGTTGACATAATCCCTTTGTAGTTTATCAAGGGTGTCCATGTCAGTGAGAAATCCATCCAGGTTGTTAATCTGGTTTGGTGGAGTCTCTCTGACCCCATAATCCAACGCGAGAACTATCACGTTTGGTTCGTAATCAAAAACTTTCCCGTTCTGGTCTACAAGTTTTACGGGTTCGGTCGGCCATATCTCTTTTTTCTGAAGAAACATTTCGAACAGTGATGGTTCGTCGTTGTCGTTTTGGTGTTCTTTGATGTGCGTCCCTAAGTTCTTTTTGGTTGTTTGACCAATGAACAACTGAGATTTTTCTTGGTGTGGTAAAGAACTGCACATAACCTCATACAGGTACACAACCGCCTTACAGGCCAGCGGATTGTGGAGGTATTGCCTGACACTTTGCTGGAGGCGGCGCTCATCTGGGCCCTTGCTTCTAAGCATTTTCAGACGGCTGAGTACTTCTTGCCAGTAAGTGTAGTTAGCGCATGCTATCTTGATGGCGGCTCTCAGTCGGCCTTTCGGGTCCCGCATTAACAGGCGTTTGGATGCCCTTTCACTCAACTTGAACCTTGCAGTAATCATCATTTCTCCGGCAGAGTCTTCGCCCATTGCATATACTGGAAGCTCTTGACCAAAAACTCCGAGGTCTTGCCCATCATTCTCCTGCACTAGCTGCCTGACGTCAATAAATATAAGGTTTTCAGTTCGGAACTTTGGTTCCAGGTAGATTCTTTCAAGCGGTGTACGCAGTTTTCTTTTGTTTGGAGAATACGTCTGGTCTTTCTTGAGGAAATCTTTGGACACTTGAACTATGTGAACAACAGGCAAAGGCAGGCAGTGGTTTTCTCTAAACTCAACCATCTGTTTCTGCTTTGAGTAGATCCTTGAGTCCAACTCTTCCGCCAGGTTGAAGATCTGAGTGATCTTTTCCTCCTTTTTCTTTGTTTTTGCTTTTATTTTCATGATGTCAGTCCGGCGACGAAGTTTCATTGTAGTTCGCCTGATATCGCGGAGGAATTCGAACCACTTCTCGTCTAAATTTGTTGGTGTAGTCTCTATTGTTCTTCCTCTAAGAAATTCGGGTTCAAAGAGTGGAACTTTCATCTCAATGCTGTTATTTTCTTGCGGAGCGCCTTCTGCCATGATCAGTAGCTGAAAATAAAGGAAAATAATCTTACTATCTTCTTGCATAAACTCTTTTTTCTAAAACAATTTTGTTAATCGGTATTATGTTGAAATTAGACTTAAGAAATGTACTTACTTCTGTACAACTTTGTAAGTGCAAAAAGTAAACAGAGTGAGAAAGCTCTTTTAATTTCTCGCGACTTAACTAAACTTTGTAATAACTACCTGCGAAATTCGTCCATTTAAACAAAGTGCTCGAGTGACGTCACTTCCTCCCGTTTAATTGGATTGTGATAATTGCTGAAGTTATGATCCCGACTTGTATTACAAACTTCCATTACGTAAACAGAAATGTGATAATTGGATAGTCGTAATATTTACAAACAATCCCATTTAAAGATAAACGTTTCTTAGATACTTGCGTAATAAACGGGTACATGTACACGAAAATTTTTCGTTATTTTTTCCACCAAGGATATTGAAAAGTGATAATTCTTGTGTTTATTGTTGAAAACTACTGACTCTAATGATCAAAATGTCCTACGCTTTCCTTCAAGTAAATTGATATGTGATAATTGTTTCAAACTGAAATATCAAAATTGTTTTTTTTTCCAAGCACTTTGGAACGTTAAAATTTCTAGAATTTGGCGAAGACGCCAACACTTCCCTTCTCTTTATTAGAGGGTGAAGGAAATGCAACACTTTCCAAATTGGTTCAGAATTCTAAATTAAGAGTTCATGTTTACGTGATAAATAAAAGTTGTAGACAAAAAAAAGTTAAATTACAGGTTATTTTTAGTTTCACCACATATAAAATATATTCTTTTTGGAAAATTCTTGTTTTAATGGAAATTGTAAAATGTTTTAATTCATGGTTTTTAAAACACACAATCGTCAATTATAGAAAGTGTTAACCAGATTACAAGACCATCTCTTGATAAACAAGTTAAAATACCAAGAATATACTTTAAGTAATATGTATGCCATGGCAGATTTTCGCCATATCAAAGAGTAATACAACTAGAAAAGATTTTATCGATGTTTTTAGTAAAAACCTGAAAACATTTTCTCGTGTTTTATGAACTTTATTTCAATGTGAAAAAATAACAAAACCTAATTTGAATTGCGACGAATTTATCAAGAATATTGATGGTTACAAATTCTTTAAACAACAAAATACTATTTAAAATTTTTCAAATCAGAATTTGGCTTGTCATCAAGAAAGTAAAGAATTTTTTATACTCACTAGCTTGTTAGTATGTTACAGAACGGCGGCCAAATTACAGATCTTATTTTTCGCTTTACACCTTGCGTTTTGCGACTGGAGTAAATGCACTTGAACTAGCTAGCTACAACTAAACTGTCGTGAGAATTAAACAGACGTTGAAACAATTTTGGCATCATAAATATCCATGGCGACGTGTCGCTGAATGGATAGATTTTACAAACTTTAATTTACCCCATGTTATGATCAAATCTCTGAAGAAATTAATGATAGCTGAATTTTGTCAAAAGTCCAAAATCGCAAATCTTAACACATATTACAGCAAGTTGCATTGCAAAAAATCTATAAAAAGAAATATTTTCTTAGTTAAAGCCGAGCTCTGTTTGCATACTGAGTTTGCCGGTTCACAAGGCACATGAGTTGCAAACCGTCTAGAACTTTCAACAAAACCTAAAACGTTTACTGATCTTAAAGCGATCGTTACTATCTGTTCAATAACATGAATAATGCTAAAATATTAACTCTTTATTTTTATTTTTCAGGCTTCCAAATCCCGAACAATCAGAAATGGGGTGAGTAAAATTTCCTAATGACATTGCATTTCAGCTTACACAATTTTCTTTTTATAAGAATCGTACTTTTTTCTCGAGCCTTGCGAATTCGTAAAATGTTGACATTTTGAGCCTTATACAATTCTTATAAAGAATTCTTAAATAAAAGTTTTAAAATAGATCCTCATTTCGCGGGGTAAATATATTCTGCAGGCGAGGAACAAAACATAGATAGTCGAGTATATATTTAGTCACTTTTCATCGATCAAAACACATTTAAATTTTCTATAGAAACTAGCTTTAAACAGAGGGGGTAGTACCATAGTCATGAAGACGAGAAATGTAAAAGCATTTATTGTGCGAGTCGAGTGATTGAGCCTCAGCATGTCTTAAAACATTATTCTTAAAACTTCCAGAATCTGAGCCTCGTGATTCTTGTAAACTGAACTCTTATAAAAAAAGTGCATGTGTATTTTGTACTAACATTTTTATAATTTATAAAAAAAAACAATTTTCTAGCTCATTCAGCAATATGTTTTGGTAGAAATGTTTGTATCGCGTGAACAAGTCTTCGTTGCTCCTTACAATATTTCTACTGGCAAAAGAGCTTAATAGAAAACTAAAGTATGAAATACTAACTGTCAGCAACACGATTAAAAGTTAAATAATGTTTTATCAGGATTATTGATAAAGTATTTAAGTTAAATAATCTTTTGGATGGTGAATTATTTAATTCTCCTGAAAAAACTTTGTTGACATAAGAATTTAAAAGTTGCTTCAAAATGATGGATTTTGTCCAACTGCAACTATAAGTAAATTTTCTCAAAAGGAATGAACCTTTGATATTGTGCACAAGTATATTTCAAATTTTGACACCTAAACGCGTACATTAACTTGGAAAAACTTTGATGAGAGAGGAAGTTTTTACTTTCGATATATTGTCTCCTTCCGTTTTACTTGTTTGTTTTTCCTTATCTTGGACATAACAACTTTTACTTATAAACATTACTTCAAATTCTCAACTATAAACATTTTTGACGGTTAAATAATCCGATTTACAATACTTGGTGAACTCCGAGAACGTGCTTTGCGCTTCTGGTGAGGAAAAAAAAAGGAATTTAGTCTTACATTTGCAGTGTCATGACAACTGCTAGTTACTATGGTAACTTCAGGTCTTCGAAAACATGTAATGCAGGGCTTGCTGTTTTTGTTTTTTCAACCGAGTTCCATAGGTTCTTCGTTACTTGGGAAACTGAAACCTTTTTTGGTTGTGACGAGCCTGTCATGACGAGTCTCAGTACGAATTGAGAAGTATTATTCACTGCACAGAAGGCAAATATGATCCATCGGGTTGATTTTGGCAGGGTCGATCAGCTCCAGGCTATAGGCCAATCTTTTGTGACGTCATTTGTTTGCATTTGACTATGAACTGTGATCCACTTTCTCAGCAAGATAAAATGTTCTGAATATTGGAAGAGCAATATTGGATATTGAATATTGGAAGAACAAGATGACACTAAGCTCTCCAGCGATTTTGAGTCCGATATCTCAAACACGTATTTGGCGCTGCTTTGAAAACTCAAAATTTTACAGTGTTTATATGAGCTCATTAAGCGTTTTGCCACCCAGCCTTGCAGCAAGTTTTGAAAATCTTTAATTATAGCTCAAAAGTTTACAAAGCAAACAAACAACAGAAGTAGCGAAACTATTTCTAAGCAGTATTCCTTCAATTCTAACACAAGTTGATAACATTTTGGGTGTTTAGAGAAACTTTCAAAACTTGCTGCTAGGCTCGGTGGCAAAACGCTTAATGAGCTCATATAAACTCTGTAAAACTTTGAGTTTACAAAGCTGCGCCAAATACGCATTATTTCAGATATCGGAGTCAAAATCGCTGGAGAGCTTAGTGTTATCTCTTTTTTCCCAATATTCAGTACACTCTGATTTGTAGCCTCTTGAAATCCCATATGCTAATGAGCTAAAATGTAAACAAAAGTTCGCCCATAACTGCTATAATTACAGGGAGCTATACTCAAATATTAAACTCTCAATCTTTTACTATGCGAGGAAACTTATATCTACGTACCTAACAAGCGTAACTGTAGGATAAGAAAAACAGACTGCGTCTCGGGTTTTCACTGATCTGCTCTCGAATTCTCCCAAACGTTTCACCTCGCTTTTCACCAGGCAATGACTGCACGGAAAATATGTTTTATTTCTTTTATGAAACTGTAAATTCTCACAACTTGGAGACAGCCAATCACATTGCTCACGTCACTTTAGTGCATCATAGCGCTATAAAATCACACTTGTTGACCAATCAAAATGCAAGTACTATCCAATTTATTATATAAAATACTACTCCTCAAACTGGAACCCAGACTCTTTTGGTTCCGTGCGAGTAAAATATTGATTTATGTCTATTTCGTTTACTTTGTTCATTAGAAATTACATTTTTTAATTGAAGCCATAAAAGAGCTTGACAAAATTCTGTAATTCGACTACATTAGTGCGTAAGAAAAGTAAATGAAAGACGAACTCGAGTATAGATAGCACAAACGTGCTAGTAGCTAAATTGAAGCCACTATATTGGGCATTATGGCCACGTTGGTAGCGGGCTTTACCCCTTTAAACTACCATAAAAAAATAGTGAGCCATTTCCCACAAGTATTGCGCTTTTACCATTACTTATGTTCTTTTTGGAAACCTGAGCCTGTTTGCTAGCTATGCCATGCTGATGAGCCCTAAAAAGGCCGAAACAGCTGTCCATGGCTGCTAGCATTCAGGCTCACTAATTTTTATGGTAGTTTGAAGGGGTAAAGCCCGCTACTAACGTGGCCATAGTGCCCATTATTGTGGCTTCGATTTAGCTACTAGCACGTTTGTGCTATCTATACTTGAGTTCAACTTAATGAATAACGGACTCGTTGTTGTCACTTTAATTAACTTTCACTATGGTTTTAGTACAATATATTAGTGAAATCATGTAACCATAAACATAGTTAAATAGTGATTTTTACAGTTTTTTATAGTTTGAGCCATGGTTAAACTCAAAACAAAACAAAAATAATTGATAGAATGTTTTCATGCGGCATGAAGCTTTAAAGATTTAATGAGTAAATATGAATTTGTCTGTATAATCAGTGCTTACTTTGGGCGTTAAAAATAACGCTTGATGCTTTTCCTTTTTTAAATACAAAGAATCGTGACTGCAGACCTGAGCCACAACAGAAGAAGGTGCTTGTATCCTTCTTTTGAAATATACAGCTTGCATTACAACCAACCACTTAGTGGGTTTGAGGGTCCATATTTCATTACAAAATAGTACATGTGATTTGATTGGTCAACAAGAGTGTTTTCATAGCGCTATGATACACGAAAATTACCTGAGCGATATGACTGCCTGTCTCCAAGTAATAAACCTATGCATTAGCACTTCGTATATCGTCTTTTTTTTTTGGTAAGTTGGAAAATAATTTTATTAAAGAAATAAAACATGTTCTTCTTGTAGTCATAGTCTGGTGAAGACCTCAGCAAAGTTTGCAAAAATTCTCGAGCAGATGATATGGTACGTTTTGGGCTTTCACTGATGTGCTCTTGAATTCTCGCAACGTTCACCTCAGTTTTCACCAGGCTATGAAGGCACACAGAAAATGTTTTAGTTCTTCAGTAATGGATAAAATGAATGAAGGAGAAATAATTTGTTTCTAAGATTGCGGATCACAGATTACTGTTCATCAAGTTTGATTACAGAAAAGGGGATCACGGCTTAATAAACTTAATTTCACCAACAGAAAACTACAAATTCAGCTTCCTTTTCCATCTGAGCATCCTTATCACTCCCACATGGCCAAGCTTGCTCTTTTCCCTTCCTTTGATACACCCGATGACGTCAGAAAAGGTAAACTAGCATGCCACTCTCAGGCCACACTTCCAGAGACTGCGGCTGCCTCGGCACCAGACCCAACTGTAATGGCAAAAACAAAAGGGAATTTCGCGAGATGGGAAATCGTCAAACCCCAAAATGCTTCGGAAAGAAAATCTCTAAGCTGGCCAGGGCATCTTTACTATCAGGTAAGTAATTTGACCATCTGGTTAAAGCGAGATGGAAGATACTGATAATAAAAATGAAAAAGGAAATAATGGTAGCGATAAATTAAACATTTTCCTTTCGTTTTGCATATTTGATAACTCTCAATATTATCATCGTCATCATCATCATCATCATCATCATCATCATCGTCATCATCAACATCATCGTCATCATCATCATCAGCAGCAGCATCATCATCATCATCATCGTCGTCATCATCGTCATCATCATCGTCATCATCATCATCATCATCATCATCATCATCATCATCGTCATCATCATCGTCATCGTTATCATCATCATCATCGTTATCATTATCATCATCATCATTACATGTATCATCGGAATTTTCATTACTTATTGTTATAAGGGAGCTCTGTTAATCAAGGGTCTCATACACTTATCGTGTGAAAATAGTTGTCTCTTTGTTTTAACTGTTAAACAAACATCAAGTTGTGTTCATTCTTGTACTTTTTTCATAGCTCGTAAAAGGGCCTGAGTTCAAGCGTCAAGACTTCTATCCAACACCACCCACCTCAGTTCTACCAAATGTTCCCCACCGACCCCAGGACATGACATTATCTCCTAGGACAGCCAATTCCCTAAACAATCTGCAGCAGTCCTACTCACGAACGTTATATCAAGATCAATATACTGGTAACGGGCCACTGAACGTACTAAAGCTTGACAACTATGATGACTGGTTTATTGGAAAGGGAAACCAGTTGGTAAGTTGGTTACTGTGGTAGTAATAATGTTTAAAGACACATCTTTTTAGATCTGCTTTTCAATGAACTCAATGTTAGAACAATATTTTGTAATTTTGAATGATAAATTTTTAAAGTCAATTTATTTGTAGTATCACCATTGTTGTAATTAGCATTATTTACTACTTTTT
>JANCMA020463321.1:0-10743 GCA_024336925.2 Zoanthus solanderi | reverse complement strand
GCACTGTTTTTGGTTTTAGGCTGCAGAGGACAGTATAATGGTCAGAGAACAGGTAATCAGACTTAGGAGTATTTGCATTGATGCTCTCAGTTTATATAAAAAATGTAAAACAAACTCGACAATTATAAGATAATAAAACGGTGCCTAGGGTGTGAAACAGAACGTGATGGACCTAAGAACAGAGGATAAAGAGGAAACGGAGAAATTTTAAGCAAGAAAATAAAAGCATAACAAAAGAAGGAAAGAAATTAGCATAAGCAAAGTAACCAACGGGTACACAAAGTGAATAGATAAAATTGAATCCAAGTAGGTAGAGAGAAATAAATAAAATAGTAAATACGGCAAAAGCTAAGATCTTTAAGAGTATTTTAAAATTTTTTAATATCTATCACAAAATTTTTACAATAGCTTTAGGCAGCAATAGCTTTTACCATTTTATATTTTTTATCATGCTGTTAAAGGACAACTTCATTAGATTATATATGTATTCCTAACTTTGTTCCCCTTTCTCTCCCAAATGTGTATTGATTTGTATGAATCCTTAAATAAAGGTTCTAAGGTAGAAGAACACACTCGATTGAAGAAAAAGTTGGGTCCCAGGGATCATCCATGTTCGATAATTCTATACCACGTAACTTGCTATGTTGCCAGGATGGTGGGTCCTGGTAGAGTAGTGGTTATCATGCCTGACTAGTAACCAGGAGACGCAGGTTCGAGTTCCGGTCGGGGCATTATAACTTATTATTTCAGACGAGTGTGTCGGAAGGAGAAAAATAATCTATATTTATTTCTAACTTAACTGAAGTATATTAGTTTCAGTAGTTTACAATATTCTTATTGTAGCATATATATTTTACAATTGATGTCAACTTGCATCCCCATACCATTTACGAAAATGTGATATTATTGGCTGTAAATAACTCTGGGTTTTTTAAATGTCTTTTCATTTTATTTTTTGATATGAGCTTTTGTTCCATCATTGCATTTGGATACTTGGTAACCCTCCATCGTCCACAACGCAACTCAGTCTGCCAGAATTGATTAAATTGGATTCTTATTCTTGGAAATTTAATCACCAGGCACTGTTTGTTGCTAGTTACTTCCATCTTTCATCTGTAAGGCAATGTTACAGCCCAAAAATATCTGTTTACTGTATTAGCAAACAGGACCATTATGACTTCTAATAAGATCTGAAGCATTGCAGCATTTTGAAGAAACCTTTTTTGAAACAAAAAATAATCTGTGCGAGATTCACAAAGTATTTCTGTTCTGAGAGGAGGAAACTGCAACAATATTTTCAAGTAAACAAATAACGTGACTGCAGTGCCAAACATACTAGACGTAGAAATCAATCTGTCTGTCTATGATACTTACTTAAAATTTAGATTACTCTGTGAAAACATGTAAATATACAAATGGTTAACTGTGTAAACAGTTTGATACTTCGAAAAAAAATTACAAAATTATTCGATTATACCCCTCTTTTTAAACAAGAAAAACATGGTTCACATGAAATTGCAGCCACACATGAAAGCGTTGGTCACGTTGGAATTACGATTGAGATATTTATTTTGATTTTACACGCCGATCAGTGCCAGTTGACGAGAGTTTTTGCTTTCAGATACAAACAATTCGTCTATGGGAAATGCACACCCTTTACACCCCTGATGGAATTGTTTAATAGTATGTCATTCATTGAAGTTTGCGGTTCATGAATTTAGCTCGGCTCTGCTTTAAGAAATTAGAATCAATATGTTAATACGGCTACAAATCTATCTGGCTATTTTCTAAGTACAAAACAACCAGCGAACTGCGAAGTAATACTGCGGGGAAAAAACATGTCCGGCCTTTACATGAAACAGTATGTCTTGAGGACATGTAAAAACAAACAGTCGTGGTGTTGAGCAATTTTAAAAGCAACTTCAGTTCATTGTTTTCGTTAATTCAAAATATTGTAAAATTGAGATATCAGAATAAACTCTTATTTTATTGTTGCAAGCATCAACAATAATGTTAAACTTTGCCAACAATGATGAATCATCTGCCTCGTGGTGAAATCCTTTATTCCCGTGGGTTCAAAACTCAAAATGCGAAATCTCCTCCCAGGATATAATTTCCGTATGCAGACAGTTTATGTATAAAAAATCTCAACTGTTTTCTATATAGCAAATCCCAACCCTAACCCAAAAGCACCTAGTTTGACTCCAGTATTGTGAGTACACTATATCAGTTTATACGTGGGAACAAGTTCGCCACAGAGGAACGGTTTTTCGACTTCAGTTTCGGTGAACAAGACTGTTATTCCTTTGTTCCTTGTACAATTTCTTTGAACAGTCGTTAATAAACGGCATCGATCCAGTCACAGATGAGTTTGTTGTACTAAAGTTAGTCATATTTGTAGCTTATGAATTTGAAAGCCAAAGACTGATCAAATTCTTCTTTCCTCAAATCGGTACCTGAGGGCCGCCTAGACGTCCATGTTCTTTGCGTTCGATATGTTAAGTAGATCCTGCGCGCCAATTGGCTAGTTTTTGACGAAATATTTAATGCAGCCAACTCAATTTTTCAAATGTTTTGGCGTTGCTGAATCATTGACGAAATGGTTCAAGTGTTACCTTAGTGGACGTTTTTAATGTCCGACGGACAGATAAGGATGCTAGAATTCTCAGGTGACATTTTTTTCTTCCGAGGTAGTTTGACCAACGAACCCGATTAGTATGCGTCGCATATTCGTAGTAATAGTCGTGCCGTGACTCAGGTTAATTTTGCTACGCCGATCGATTGCCTATTCGTTTATACCGTGTGAGTTGGCCATTTGAAACTGTTTGGTCACCTTTCGTCCGACAGGTCTTCTCTCAAATGTTTGAACTCTTGTCTCATTTATCTCAGTTCATTCTCCATCTAATTGGTATGCTAATGATTGTGAATAATTAGGTCAGTAATGGCTTGTCTATAGCGATTAGTTGCTTTTGTATTTACTTGGTTACATCCTTCTAGAATAACATTTTCTCTTCTACAGAAAAATCTTTGGCGGTATGGAGACTTTACTGAGGACGATGCACGCGAGTTTGGGTATCCAGTCGGCCGCTAGCTGTTCACAATACCGCAAGTCCAGTTTGCAATTTAGATCTATTGAATAAAAACAACAAATTTACTACTAGTTCTTGTCAAGGCTGGGTTCAGTAGTAGCATTCGCAAGATATTTTCTCACCAAAATCTCGCGAAGACTTCAGATTTTATTACAGAACTTGATATTTTAATTAGGAAACAAAATAAATCATTAAATGGCGTTAAATTATTTATCCCCGGAATAAACGTCGCGATCATAAAAACTTTGTGTTAGTTTCATTTTGTTGCGGGAAAAGGAGTGACGAGGAAGGTAATATTTGTCAGACTTGTTTAGGTAGCCAGTGGTCTTTGTGGTGTGTCGTCTTCGCCGAACGCAAAGAAACGAGTCATAATGGACACTGTCACGTGATCACTCCTTCGTCAGCACTTACGTCATCCATAAAAGTTACCTAACCTATGTATAACAACCGGAGTTGGTGTGTTAAACGTGTGGGATTTGATTTTTTTCTTTGTATTTATTTATTGTTAATCTTATCTGTTGTTATCCTTGGTTTTCGTTAAAGATGAATAGGGCTGATAATAAAATTAAGAAATCGGCAGTTTTCCGTTTATATAAGAACTCATATCTCCACCAACACTATAGAGAGGGTCAACCCCAAGGATCGACCCAGAAGCCAATCTATCCCAGTACGTGATCAGTCAGAGTCTCTTTAACAATTAGACCACGAGGACGAATGGACAACGAGTCAATAGCCCATGAGGCCGTAGGCTTCATGGGCTATTCAAACTCGTAGTCTTTAAGGCCGAGAGGTCTAATTGTTTTAGTATAAGCCTACTATAGCTAATCGGTCAAAAAGGATGTACAAATCAAAATATCGATGAAATCCTCTGATATTATAGCAAAACGGGGCTCATTACTATTTTAATCCGCCATATTTTCTCTACTAGTAGGCTATCACAAATAGACCTCTAGTAGAGTAGCCAATCAGAATGCAGGATGTTTATACTAATGATTATTATGATGATATGATGATGATATTGATAATAATAGGAATGAAGATCATTATCTGCTTTAAGTCACTTGACATAACATTTTTTTGCTTGAAAGCTAAAGTACTTTGTGTTTTTTGTATCATCATTCCAATTAATCCTTTTACACCTTAGTACTTACTGTATTTGCTAGTAAAGCACAGTAGTCTGCTAATATCAAAGCTTTCTGCTCATGTATATACCGACACTGTACTGCCTTTAGGTATTATATTACTGTACGAGATGATAATTATGTAAAAATGAAAATATAAGAACCTATTTTAAATACCTTGGTAGCCTAAATTCTCTTTAAGTGCCATTTATGTACTAAGAACCTGTTTAGGTCTGAAATCGAGGTTTTTACTGTTTTATGATAACGATTATATGATAATCATATAAAGATAATCATATGATGATATGAAGTTATATTCATAGTTCATCTGCCTCTACATTCAGATAATTTGGTTTGTCTTACATATGAAGATTAAAATGTAAAAAATGTGATGAAATACTTGTTAAATAGTTTACAAAACTATTATAGTGCGTCGGCGAGTAGACATGTGATTTATTCATTTTTAAGTTGAAGTGGTTAATGTTTGCCGTAAGGAAAGAACAAAGCTGCTGTTTGGAGCGTTAGCCTATCTTAAGACGTCCAATTTAAAATCATTTATGTTGAATTGTCGTGGGATGTTTGACTGTCCATCACAATGGAAGAAAAGAAAAACCTGATTTTCTATAAATTAAGAAATAAAGCACTCTCTCCGTGCCATCATTGCCTGATGAAAACCTAGGAAAATTTTTGGGAGAATTCGAGAGCAGGTCAGTGAGATACAGTTGAAGGTTTTCACCTTCTCGAGAATTTTTCAAACTTTTTCGAAGTTTTCACCAGGCTATGAAGACACGGAGAACATACTTTGTCTTTTATAAAATTATTAGTTTTCGTCTTATTAAAACAAAGAGAAAGACAAGTTGATGATAGGTTGGTACACGTTTCTTTGTAGCCGACAGACTTACAGTTCTGGAGCCCACACTCAAACATTTTCGTTAACATCGAGTGGGACACTCCTTGTACAAGGTGTCACGTGAGTACAAGCTGTAGCTACGAAGTAAAATAACTCAGAATTATTTTAAAGGCGTTAGAAGATATTGATACTAAATCTTTTCTTTTATTCATCAGAATGCAGATTCTTCGGAGATCACTGCAGATTTCAGTTTGTCACGAGATGTTTTTAGTACCATGCGAAGGTGTGGAAGCAGTGGAGTGATTGTCAATGTTGGAATTTTAAGTTACAGCGAAAGTTTAACCAAGTTAAAGGTGGTTACTGAATTTTGTTTTTGAAAAACAGGCGTTCAGCCTTAACTAAGAAGCTAAGAACACCTTTGAATGCTTAAACGTCATCATTGCGATTAAAAATGAAAAAAAAATAAGGCAAATATTTTCTTTTTCTTTTCCTAGGAACAGAAATTTAGTTCAAATCTCTCTATCCACGTTTTAGATCTTAAAAAACACAAATTAGTTTTGTTTTATATTTTGCAACATGTTTTTTCCCCTTAAATTGTTAAAAAATTACCTAAATCTTGCACATACATAACTGATCAAACATAAGAATTTTAGGAACAAGTTACATTGATCAGTGCTGCAATTATAGGAACGAGTTACATCAGTGCTGCAATTTTAGGAAACAGTTACATCAGTGCTGTAATTTTAGGAACCAGTTACATCAGTGCTGCAATTTTAGGAACCAGTTACATCAGTGCTGCAATTTTAGGAAACAGTTACATCAGTGCTGTAATTTTAGGAACCAGTTACATCAGTGCTGTAGTTTATGTTCAACTTTGTTGCACCCCCTCTTCTATCCCTACATGCCCGGCACCCCCTCCTCCTCTGTTGTTAAAGGAAACATAACATGTTTTGGTTTCGAGAGTACGAGAGAAGCACCTGAAAGCTGTCGTCGATCCTATTGAATTGAGAGTACTTCTTTTTTTTAAAAACAAGTAATTAAGTAATTCACTTATGATGTCCAGGGAAAAAAGCATTTACTTTTTTTCCATAGGAAATAACTCAAGAAATATCGCACGAAAGAAACCGTCACCAAATAAAGTGTTTTAGCATTCACAGCAAGCAACCGGTTATTCACAATCAGGTTTGTTTTATGGTCAGTCTCGAGTTTTAAACAATTACAAAGGACTTTGAATTGGATTAGAATCGTGCAAGCCACTCATTGTTAGGCTAAAATAATATAAAAAGATTCTTCTATAATAAACCAATCTAGCGGTACTAAAACGAGTTAATTCCGACATTCTAAGATCAATCAATCAGGGATCAACTAATTATACGTTACTAAGGTGGGTCAATCAGGGATCATCTAGTCATTACCTTTCCAAGATCAACCAATCAGGAGTCAATTAATCATACCTTACTACGATCAACTATTCAGGGATTAACAAATGATGCCATATGATCAATCATTCAGACATCACAAGTGAGACCTAACCATGATCAACCAATCAGGGATCAACAAATCAGATCTCAGTGAGATCAACCAATCAGGGATATACTTACCAGGCCATATTAAATCAATGTAATTAAAATAATCACTACTGGCAGTTCTTTACGACTAATTCCTTTGAAAAATTCCCACTGTAAAGTTGAAAATATGCCCTATTGAATTCTATGGTAACTGAATCACAGGTTGGCGTAGTGGTCATCAGTCGCGCCTCCCGTTTGTACGACCCAGGATCGAGTTCTGGGCTTTGCAAGTTTGCCGAGATTTGTCGATTTCGTCTGACGCCGAGGGTTTTTCTCCGGGTACTCCGGTTTTCCTCCCTCTGCCAATTCGACTATCACTCCAAGATCTGAGCCGTCGAGCAATTAGCCAAGGCAACCACTTCCTTTGCAATTGACGTTAAATAAAAATATTATTTATTTAATCACGTAGTGAAGTAATCGCGAATTGAAGTCTAAAAGTTAACAAATTTTTTACAATCGCCTTAATTGACACGCGCCACTCTTCATCACAGCAACAGGGCGAAGGACTTCTTGTAACTAACAATCCAGACGGCGATGGTTATAACGTTGCCAATCCATTACATTTTGTAGTAAAGTTATCAATACACGGATAAAGGAAAGTCATGACAGACGAAAATGTATAAACTAGAAATGTCTCTTAATTTGAGATGTATGCATTTGGTTGCTTTTAGTGGGTGAAGAAAACATCCTCAGCTGGCGAATTATATACTCACTCTGCCGAAGATCTAACCTCGTAACTGTTTGTCATTGTTAGCCATACTCGCATTAGGATAGAATAGTTCTAGTTTTAGCTTTCTGTATTTATTATTTTTGACAGCACATTTGCAACACTGTATTTTTGCACCTTTTTATTTCATCCGCTGACTAAGGCTGTCTGGCCTAGAGGGGACCATGATTTTATGTCCTATTTCCTGGCCTAGAGGGGACCATGATTTTATGTCCTATTTCCTGGCCTAGAGGGGACCATATGTCCTATTGCCTGGCCTAGAGGGGATCATGTGTCCTATTGCCTGGCCTAGAGGGGACCATATGTCCTATTGCCTGGCCTAGAGGGGACCATATGTCCTATTGCCTGGCCTAGAGGGGATCATGTGTCCTATTGCTGTGCTCTCTCTCTATTCCATTCTGCATTCGGTTATTGTGTAATGTTTTATTTGAATCCTTCCATTGTAGACCGCTGGATCAGACAAGGAGGACACTCTCGTGGAAATGATTGTCAGTTTAGCCCTAGATACAAATCCAGTATTCAGCGGGCAGATCTTTCAACACACAAATACATCTTGATCGTCGAGTTAATGTTTAATCAAAAAAATTTACCTTCAAGTGTAGCGATATATTATTATGAACAAAAAAGCGCGCTGAAGAAGTTAGGAAATACTCTTATAAAAATAACATGTTCTTGTTGTAAGTAGAGATAACTAGAGAGTCTTCAAAGAATAGTTTTTATATTTATTTTATCCATTTTTATATGAAATAAAATGAAACAATATCTTTTTTGGTAGCACTATTTGTAGATTACCTCGATCCCACAATAGTCTAAGAGCCCAAGCAGTAGAGCAAACTCGAATCTATAAATACATTCAAAACTTTGAAAACCTTCCAAGAAATCCTCGGTTGGATAACCCCAAAACGTAGACAGGTGCGCACTAACTGAACTTCTAGATTTACCAGAAAACTAACCAAACTTTCTCTGGAGGATGAAAAAATCGTTACTGAGAATTCTTATCGAGTTAGTTAAATTTCAATAGTTAACTGGAGGTCTAAAACGCACAGATTATGGAATACAGTGCAACTTTCTTAACGTTTCAAATAAAATATTTCAAAACGACGAAAGAAGTTAAATGGATAATCCTGAATTCCTTGAGACGCCGAGCTGCCGCCGACCAATTTGCAACCAACTGCCAAAGAGTGTTTCCGTCTGTCTGTCGACTTTTTAAAAATGACAGCAATAAATATAATTCTGCGCTCCTACATTGCATATTTTCCATAACATTACAACGTGTGTAGGAGTAGACGCGTACCAGTTTACGGGAGACGGCTAGTGACTGATTTGTTACATGCATAGATGTAATGATGAATACAAGTTTATCTGTGTTAAATGACTAAAATATTGAAAGTTAAACCCGTTAAAGCGTTGTAGTAACTGGTAGAAGCTAACTCGACTTGAACAAAATCACCAACTTGAAGCTACTCGGGTTGGACAGGATTACCAACCTGAAGCTACTCGGGTTGGACAAGATCACAAACTAAAGCTGCTCGGGTTGGACAGGATCACAAACTAGAAGCTGCTCGGGTTGGGCAAGATCACAAACTTGAAGCTACTCGGGTTGGACAGGATCACAAACTAGAAGCTGCTCGGGTTGGACAATATCACAAACTTGAAGCTATTCGGGTTGGACAAGATCACAAACTAGAGCTGCTCGGGTTGGACAGGATCACGAACTAGAAGCTGCTCGGGTTGGACAGGATCACCAACTTGAAGCTTCTCGGGTTGGACAAGATCACAAACTAGAAGCTGCTCGGGTTGGACAAGATCACAAACTAGAAGCTGCTCGGGTTGGACAGGATTACCAACTTGAAGCTACTCGGGTTGGCCAGGATTACCAACTTGAAGCTACTCGGGTTAGACAAGATCACCAACTTGAGGCTACTCGGGTTGGACAGGATTACCAACTTGAAGCTACTCGGGTTGGACAAGATCACCAACTTGAGGATACTTGAGTTGGACAGGGTCACCAACTTGAAGCCTGGAAGACGTTTCTTTGTTTGGGGAATGATGAACGTAAATTCCAAATGGAATCTGAAAAACAACATTAGTATATTAAACGGTTGGCTAAAAATAAACAATAATTGTTCAAACAATTGATGTGCTGGGAAGAACACAAATCGGTTGTCCTCTTTGCCAGTGTGCATTCGAGTCGATTATACCGTTTTATTTTTATTTTCTTCACAAGGAATAAATTTTGCTTCTGAAGAGTATTTCAAATATTCTTCACTTTCGAGGTTGACCAGGTTTGTGCCATTCAATATGAGTGTCCCTTTATTTTGACAAACATCTAAATAACGGAAAGGAATGGGTTGAAATTTATTGCAAGAAGAATCAAAACGATAAGGAGGATAGATTGGCTGACGGTTCGACTTTGACAATTTAGTAGGAGCAGTATTAGAACGGTATGAAGGAGATGAGGCCAAAATATAACTAGAAACTGAAAGCCTTAATCTTAAGCAATGAGGAAAGGAGCAATGAAGACGGGAGCAATGGGGACAGGAGCAATGAAGACGGGAGCAATGGGGACAGGAGCAATGAAGACGGGAGAAATGGGGACAGGAGCAATGGGGACAGGAGCAATGAAGACAGGAGCAATGGGGACAGGAGCAATGAAGACGGGAGCAATGGGGACTGGAGCAATGGGGACAGGAGCAATGAAGGCAGGAGCAATGAAGACGGGAGCAATGAAGGCAGAAGCAATGAAGACGGGAGTACTGAGGACAGGAGCAATATTGCGCAAACTCGCCTAACGGTGGCTTGGAAGAAGGTATTTAAATCATAACACGCAAGGGCATGTTTGAGAAGGATAATTCTAGTCACAAATTTATAAGAATGTAATAATGGTCTCGATCTCTTCAGAGTCCCCGTAATTCAGTAGGTAGATCGTCCTCCCGCCAGGTGGTCGGAAGGTCATGGAAACAGATGCCGTCATGGGCTCAGAATATGTTTCTGAGTATTTTTAGTTTGAAAAAAATAGATTTATTTCCTTCAAACCATTCCCCACATTGATGATTATTTCAGTATGAGCGAAAGAAGATGATGAAGGGAAGCCATCGTGGTCCTATGTGCTGCGAGGCCTTCTATGTAAGTAACTACAGTATGTACTTAACAGAAACAGGCTTTGCAATGTGGGTAATATGTTCAAAAATTGGCGTTTAGAACATTGTACCAGAAAAAAGAACAAATCAGGTAGTACAAAAGGTCCACAGAGGGTGGGAGAAGCTTTTCTGTAAGAACTATAAAAGAATGGAATAATTTTAATGGAAGATTTTAAATATTAGAACATTAAAATCAGTCAGCGCTTTTAAAAAGAAACTTTGGAGAAATATGTTATCGAACCAGAAAG
>JANCMA020463217.1:0-10744 GCA_024336925.2 Zoanthus solanderi | reverse complement strand
ACAAGTCCTCTAATTTGCATAAATCAAAATCTTGAATAACTCGGCAACCAAGAGTGCTATCACAATAAAATAAACATTGTTCTTCATCATTTTGAAAGCTCTTTTGAACAAGCTAAAAAAAAATTCGTTTCATATGCACTTTAAGTACTAAAATCGTCTAAAAGTTGAACCTAGTTTCCATATAGTTGTAATTCATTTTGCATATTTGTTATGCAAACGATTTGTGTGCGGGTAAAAACGATTGCGAAGTGAATTCATATTGTGTGTTGCAGGCTTTCCGACACACTCAGCTTTCCAATATAATTTTGATCAGATAACGAGTTGTGTTGAACCGTATTCAACTTCTTCAAGTCTGCAATCGAATTACAACGCACGCTTTCATTAATTTGTAAAGGATTGGGAAACTAGGTTTCAGATAAATGGCAAAACGTACGTGGGAATATTTTTAGTGAAACTTCTTTTTTTGTTGAATCCCTCAATAACTCCTACATTATATGGATCAGTATATACGGCTTTTAGGAAAATCGACCAACTTGCCCGGAGGGGTAAATGGGTGGCTGTCTGCTAATTGCGGTAGTTGGAAATTGGCAAAGAGTGATAACAGACTGCAAGCCACTAATGGTGACTTTCTTGCCAATAATGTTGACAGAACACAATCTTCCCGTCAAGGGTTGCCACAGCTAGTCGTTCGCTTCTATCCTCTCCTCTCACACCGACTAACTTCATGTCCTCTTTCACTGCATCCTCTAGGCTTCCTGGCAGTTCCAATCTCATCCTCCTCACCGATATATTCGCCATCCCTCCTCTGTACATGAGCTACAGTGATTAGCCTTTAGATATGAGGAAGTAAGTGTTTAGTGAAGACAACCCTGCTGTCAGCGAGGCACCTCCAAAACGCATGGGGTCCAGTTCGTTATAATTTTTATGTCGGGGGCGGAACGAGCTCTTCCTGTTCTCCGGTATCTGAAATAAAAAACATGAGTTTCAGCCAGATTTTGTTTCATGAGTCTACAGATTTTGTTTGTACAATACAAAAACCGTTTTTGGTGTTAGAAAGGAAATTGCGATGGCTAAAGGATCTTTGACGAAATTAAAACTGCTACCCACCCACCCAGGGGGAAATCGAAAAGGAGACAAGAAACTTGGAGAATGGAAGCTTCTCCAACCATGACGAACAGAAAGTATTAAAATCGTTTATGGAAGTAATAAGTTCAATAAAGTCGTGTACTATTTGAGTAAGTCTTGTATGATTGGATCAGATAGTCGATGTTTTGATGATTTAGCGAGATATTCAAGAAAAATTGCAATCTTTTTTTGACCAAGTTGTCAGATGTATTAAAAAGGTTTAGTTGCAAAAGGAATTACAAGAATTTACTCATGTAAATTTGCGTTAACTTCATTGAGTAACAAACCTGATGATGGACGGTGGATTCCGTTCGAAATATCGATTAATTCAACAACTTGTAATTCTTTTGCAACTAAACTAATATCGATTAATTCAACAACTTCTTGTAATTCTTTTTGCAACTAAGCTTATATTAGCCCGAAGAAATATTTTTATTGAAAAGGTAAGAGTAGTTTGCAATACACTCTTTGTTTTATCAAGAACCTTTTTCTCTAAAAACGTGCCGGCTAAAAATCGGCCAAAGTTTAGGAACAGACATAAGAACAGATCCGAGGTTGAGAATTGGCGGAGAACTTATTTTGTTGCATTACGGCACAAAATTCATTATGGAATCGGCAAATTTTCGATATTGCAACATTGTTTGCAACTAGAGTAAAATACATGAAAATTTTACAAGAACAGTTTGCAGGACTCATTACTTTCTCTCTTACCCGTTCTACTTGTATATCAAATATCAAAAGTCTCATCGTCTTAGATATTTATAAAAAGCGTTTACACCCAAGACGTATCATTACATTAAGAACAATAAGAAAACCTGCTGAGGCGAAAACATGAGAAGTTCTCATAAAACAAAAACGTTTACCATACGAAGTAAAGAAGCATTGTATCAAATTTCATATCTGAACGAAAAACGTCCGAATCCTTAAACCCATGGCCCTCGGATTAGCAGATGCTGTAACCATCCACTGATGAGCTGTAAGAACTGGCATGAAAAGCCAGCAACTTGGTTCTTGTAGAGGGTGAATTGGACATTTCCCAGTTACACTAATAAATTAGGGGCTGATTATTTCGTGTTTGAAAGTATGCGGGAAGGGTATGATGGAAGACTTAGAAAAAAAATTCCTGCAATCTTTGGCGAAAGAAAAAACATGTACAGCTTAGAATTGAAACAAAAGTCTTTTTATACTGGGAAAGAAATACATTGGGCTGCACTTTTACGGGAAATATGTCTTGCTTATTTGCCCGCGCGAAAAAAAATTCTTGCATCGACTGAATCTTGACCCCCCTCCACCCTCAAATGTCCACCCCTTAATAACCTCTGGAAATTTGAGTTTGACATTGTTATAGCCGTTTCCGACAACAGTTTCTGCCGGAATAAATGGCGGTTTGGATTAATCAGTCATACCAAAGCCCAGGAACAAATGGCGGTTTGGATCATTAGTCCTATCAAAGCCCGAACTCGTTCCGTGAACGTTATTATTAACACATTCAGGCCTCGGTTCGGCGTGGGGATAATTTGGGTTTTATTTCGTACTTACATGTTGCCGTTTTCACCGGGAATGTTGAGAGTTTGTTCAGGCGTTTTCTTTTTGCCTTTGGCAGTAAAACTGTTGATCATCTGACGGAAGGAAGACTGTAAAGCAAGAATAATATAAACTTATAATATTTTTCAATTATATTAGACTTGAACCCGGAACTCTAACTAAGATGCCTGCCTGTTACGCTACCTTATTGATGATATTGTTAGTGTTAATAATTGGTGGTGGTGGTGGTGAGGATGATGATCATGACAATGGTATTAATTATGATTACACTAAGATAATTATTATTGCCATGTTTATGTATTGGCGACAATAAATAACAGTTTATTAGTAAATAGTGTTGAAATACCAGGATTTCGCTATTTTTTAAAAACTCACGTGTGAGAAATATTGGTGTCGCTATGGTTACTAAAAGATTAGCAAAAGCATGCACATAACATTCGATATCTTTTTCTTAATATGGTGACTCACCGAGCGTGCAATCTTACATGATGGTGAGTTTACCAAGTCGTCGAAGTCCAGCTGGTTGAGCCCAGTCCCCAGGGAGCAGCTCAGTGTCTTCATTTGAAACAACAGTGGCGATGAGATGTTTTTGTAAGGCATGTCGTGTTTGCATTGATCTTCTGTAACTAAAACTAGTGGTTATAAACAGTAAGTTGAAATCTGCAATCAAGTGTTGAACGTTTTAAATTACTTCTTCAGATTAGTTAGAATTGCTCATTGGTGTAAACACATGAAGTCATTTTTTATGAGTCAAATGAATCATGAGTCAGGTTATGAGTCAATCAGCGGTTTTTCGCTTAAGATTAGGGTTAGGGTTAGGTTTAGTGTTAGGATTAGGGTTGGGGATAGGTTTATCGGTATTTTTCTTTCAGGTCAAACATTTGACTCATGACTCATACACGGATGCAGTTTATTTCTCAACTAATGTTTGTTATTGCAACTCAAGTGTTAGCAATTAAAGTGTGTAATAGTACGATTTGCCATAACATTTATATCATATCAATTTGTGTTTTTGGACAAGGATTGCCTTTGGCTCGATTTTTGTTCGATTTTTGTGCTGCAAAACGTTAAAATTAATCTAAGCAAATGTAAACCAATATCTTTGGTTTGTTTGAAGTGGATGCTCTCATAATATCAAAGAAGTTCTGCCTAAGTTCAAAAACGTACACTTCATGAAACGGTGGATTAGTTTTGTAGTTGTTTTGCGTAGTGTTTTACTTGTTGGTATTAAAAAACTTTTAAACTGATAATTTCTTCAGTTTTTATTCTAATTACAAACAAATATCTCTAAAAGATGTCGAGGTTTTTGATGAGGTAACACATCTCCCCTTAAATTCCCTGTTTTTTGTCCCATCATGAGCAAGTGGAAGTATTGACGTGGAATGGCACAACTTGCTTCTTTCTGACATTTTAGTGGAACCCCTTTAGTATACTTTACTAGCTCTAATTACACCAACCTTTTGGTTGCGAGATCCACCCATGAAGTTTTCCTATCGTACAGTTAAAAAATATGTTAGTTTCTGAATCAAAAGTAGATTGCATTTATTTCATTGCACTCCCCTAGCTATGAAGTACAAAGTATTTCCAAGAAAAATACACAATAATCTTACTCATTTTGCCACGGGTTTCCTTATCATGTTACGTTTACCATGCGCGAACGATGTGAGACTTAAATTGAACGATGAAGAAGGATGTTAAACCCCATTTTCGCAATCATACACAGAGAGCAAAAGTTAACACTAAAGCAAAGCTAGCTTACCCTAGAGGAGCGCACAATTTCAAAAATAACGTGTTGCTAACTTTTTGCGAGTGCTGTAAGTAATTCAAACGATAAAAGAAAGCTTTCTGAAAACGACTTTTGAAACAGATTGGGGGCACAAAATCCCGTATTTGGGGGGATAGGGATTTGTGGGTTGGACATTGATCTGCCACTATAACGGTTGCCAAATTTTTACCTGAATCAAATTTTTTTAAAATTCAGAACTTTAGGTTTTGTAACCGTATTATTTGTATTGTTAGAAATGCTTACTTTGTATCCATGGTGACGAATCTTTCTTTAGGTAATGTTTAGCTTTCTTTCCACTGTAGTCCCGTATGTTGATATCCGCATCTGAAACACAGTGGCGACGGATTATCGGGAAATGTATAGAAATCGGTGGTTATTTTGCTTGTGTCTTTCTGGTTTCGGTACATCTTCATCTAAATAAATCTCCATCCAAATATCTCTCAATCCAAATACACCTCCATCCAAATATCTCTCAATCCAAATACATCTCCATTCATATATCTCTCAATCCAAATACATCTTCATCCAAATATCTTTCAATCCAAATACATCTCCATCCAAATATCTCTCAATCCAAATATATCTCCATACAAATATCTTTCAATCCAAATATATCTCCATCCAAATACAACTTCATCCAAATACACCTCCATCCAAATACCTCTCAATGCAATGACATCTCCAACCAAATACATCTCCATCTAAATACATCTCCATCCAAATGCCTCTCCATCCAAATACATCTCCATCCAAATGCCTCTCCATCCAAATACATCTCCATCCAAATCCATCTTCATCCAAATACATCTCCATCCAGTATTACAGAGTGTTCTACCAACTTCTCTCAGTCGTGCGTAATCCATAACACGATAAAGATTTACTATTGTCTACCAACAGAAGATAGATAGAACAGTTTTTGAGACGATTTGAAAACAATTACAAAAATACTTCTAAAGTGTTGAACTCCTCAAAGTAAACTTTTACGCGGTCTTTTTTGTATAAATCATATTCAAACGCGTCAAAGGTCGAACCTTTATTTAAATATCAAACAAAGCAATTCTATTTTAGTTGGCTGTTTAAAACAATAACTACGCTTTTAAACATGTTAGAAACATTATAATCCACCCACCCAAAATGTCAACCAAACTTGCAATCACATTCTCGTGACCTTGTATAGCGGCAAGATGTAACGCTGTGTAACCCTAAACAGATAAATAATAAAGTGACTTGTGTATACATCAAAAACTAGAAATATTAAAGGAAAAGGTTGTGGTAAAGGGGAACCAGAAAAAAAAATAAAGATTAAGATGGGTTAAAGAGAAGACACAAGTAAATATAAGGTAACATGTTAAAGCAAAGTGAAGGTGAAATAAAAAATAAAAATATTAGTAATGTTAAAAGTTCAGAAAAAGGTAATGATGAAGATAAAGGTAAAATTAAAGGTAAAGGTTAGATATGCTTAAAAGGTAAAGTAAAGAAAAAGATAAAAGTGAAAGTAAAGTGAAGGTAGAGGTATAAATAAATATAAAGATGAAGGTAAATGTAAAATTAAAAGTAAAGGTTAGATATAATTAAAGAATTTAGGTCAAGGAAAAGATAAAAGTGAAAGTAAAGGAAAGGTAAAAATAAAGGTAAAGTTAGAAGTCAAACTCTTGGTAAAGACAAAGATGAAGGTAAAATTAGATTTCAAGTTAAGGTAAAGGCAAAGATAGAAGTAAAATGAAGTTGAAGTTGATAGTGAATGGTAAAATAAAAATTGAGTATAGAGTAAAACGTCAAGGTATAGTTAAACTTAATAACAGTTGTATAGGTAAAAGTAAAGGTAATAATAAAGAGTAAAGGTGAAAAGAGTAACAGCTGCTAAATTAATACTTTTGAAGCATTATCATACTTACTCCCTTGGGGCCCAATAAATGAGTTCGTCAAAATATGAGTTCATCCATTGTTGAGAGTAATTAAGAAGAAAAATGATTCAATTAGTACTATATCAACATTTAACTTGTTAACAATAGTAACAAGAAAATGCTAAAGCTTTATAATTTATGAAATAAAATATACATAAAAGAAGGAGGTAGATTCTGTGTGTTGTACTACAACTGGCCTTGCTCTGTCTAGATGCTCTTGACATTTTTTTAATCTAATTAGAAAAGATTTAATAACGCTTACCCTCTTTAAGACACATTGGGATTATATTCAGTTTATCATGCAGGTGCCATCATCGAAGGTACATAAAAAGACAAAATATGCAAAAAAAGTTTTTTCATCAGCCTGTTTCAAATTTAAGAATACTAACAAAGTTTCTCAGGTTAATGCACATTGCATTGAGGTAACAGTTGATAAGTAAGAAAGAAAAATAATGTTTACAGGTTCATCACACACTTTCAAAACTTGCTGTTATGAAGCAAAGAAAAATTTCAATTTGGGTGATGGATCAAAATATAGAGAAATATGAATAGACCATTTTTGAATTTCCAGTTACCGCTGACTACAACGACAACGTATTCAATTTGTACAGTCTTAGCCTCAATATAGAGTTGAATATTCCTAAATACCAAAGTAGTTTTACACTATTTACAACTGTGTGTATTGCTGGAGGTGTGACTTTTTGATCTCTCTAACTAGAATTTTTGAATATTTAACAACGAAACGAGCTTAAGACTATATAAAATGAATCCGCAGTCAATTAGATCAGCGGTAACTAGGAATTTGAAACTGGTCTATTGGAATAAAAAGAAGTGATGAAACGAAAACACAAGCCCATGCTTAAACCGAGAGACAGGAAAATCTAGTAAATTTTTATTTTAAAACCAGTTGTAAAAGAAACTTTGAAAAAATATAATCTACTAAATAAACAATCAGTATATTCAACTTGCGAACTCAATTACCGGTTACTTACCGATCTAGTGTTAACATCAACAGCGGTTTTAGCAAGAAGGGACACAATGTCTTGCCTTCCTTTCTTGGCTGCCCAATGAAGCGCAGTCTACAAGAAAAAAAAGTTCATCAGAGCTAAATCTTGGTACATAACAACTAATCCGGCTTTAGAGTTTCATTTTTAATGTAATTTACGGATTCCTAATTAAAGATCTTTGGATTCGGATCTCCAGTTACTTGATTCTAGATTCCATTACTTGAGATTTTGAACTCAATAATCTTAAATATATTATTTTTTGATTAGTTTTTTTAGATGAAGTGCTTTGACCAGTAGTTAAAACGGGCTCAATCAGCTCTTGGTTGCAGAGTTCGATTATTATCTAACGCTTTCTAGTTTTTGTTACATTTGAGTCTAGATCCATTACATCGGGTTCCAGGTTTTAACCTTAGAGTACATATTCCATTATTTCAGATTTTGGATTCCATCATCGTGGAGTTCAGATTCCTTTGCTCTGGGTTCGATACCGGATTCCATTAACTCTGAGTCTAGATTCCATTACCTTGGAGTCCAGATTCCATTACCGTGAAGTCTTGATTCCATTACCTCAGAGTGTAGTTTCATTACCTCGGAGTCCAATCTATTACCTCGGAGTCCAGATTCGAAAGCTATACAAATATTTCAAGGAGATTGGATTCCGGATAGTTCTTTTACAGCAATATACCATAAAAAATACATATTTCGAAAAGAGGCGGGAATTTTTCTTATTACTTTTACAATAGCATTGTGTAACACACTACAAAATAAATTATATATGATACACTATTCTATACTAAACTATGTGGAATACACTGTAGGGGGAAATAATTTCCAATATCGATTACATACCTAAATTATTATGTTATGAATAATGTTATTATTCAACTCGATGCTGTTATCGTTAGATTTTCAACATTAAGAGATTGGTTGAAAATACTTACAAACTGTGCAAACGTTGATCGGAAGTGACGTCCATAAGGCGGATATAAAATAAGAAGAGAGAATAAAACATATTCATGAGTAGTTTCATCAGTAGACTGGTATATATGTGATATGCACCTTTTGCATTTGAACGTGCGCTTGAAAATTAAAACTACCCGAGAAAGGCCAAAAACGTCTGTTTTGTACTCAGCAGAAAACCATAAAAACAAATCTCGACTAACTTCCTTCAGTATGGCATCGCCTGTAGTATTGGCAATTAAAACGTGACTTTAAAGGTAAAGTTTGCAACTAACTATATATCAGATGGTAAATCTCAACAACAACAACAACAATTTATTTTCTCACTCATTATAATACATTTGCTACATAAAATATCTAGATATGTAGATCATTATTATAAGAGTGACTGGAGTAATAATTATATAGGTTATTAATTGTTTTGATTTTGTTTTTATTATTTATAAAGTTTATAAATTGATGATGTTATATATGAAGAAACAACAAATCCGCAACGATGCACAAGATTCTGTTGACCAACTTAAATCAAATTCATATATTAAAAGTTCATGGACCGGTGACTGATAACCGTAAAGGCCCTGTTACACTGTGCAATTTTATCAAAAATCTTTCTCGCAACGACGTTGCAAAACAAGTTGCTGAGAACATAACACAGTGTAACAGCCCTAGTCTCACAATGTTTTTGTTTCGCAAAGCGTTGCACAAAGTAGTAATTTGGTCTACTTTTCGCACTGAATTGCAGCAACTTGCAAGGCCATCGCACAATGTATCAGTGACCCCTTCAGCAACATTCCTAGCAATTTTTGACACACTTTCTCAAGCAGTTTATGCACAGAGATCATTTCGTTTATTTTTACTGACAGTTATCTTAAACTTCTCACCAAATAACTCTCCCAGGCCTACCCCAGCTAAAATAAATCATGTACAAGTTGCTGACAAATTGCAAAGTGTAACAGAGTTTTTATTTTTTCAGCAACTTGTCTCGCAAAGGAGTTGCAACACTAGTTGCTGAGAAAAGCATCGTGTGTGATCAGTCATATTCCAACCACCTGTCAACCTTGTGACATCGTTGCCAAGGAGATGCCCTTGACATCTAAAAAGCCTTTTATTGATTGCAATGAATTTGAATTGCTGCTCGGTCGTACACCGAGAACGCTGTACGTATGTTTGACTGATGCGAAAATGCAATGCATTCGTTTTAACGGCTTAAATATATAAAAATAGAAGATAAAAATCCACTTCTACTTTGCGTTGGTCCACTTTCTTCAGCAATAAACGTAACAAGTCCACACCTGCACACGGCCAAGAGCTGGCTCGGATTGAAGCTGGTCACTTTTAGTTTAACACTTTTAACTTCATCCAAATAAAACTCCTGAAAATTCTAGTCTTTCGCTCTGCTGGTCCAATCTCTTCTTATTTTCTGAGTGTCGTATTATTAATTAAAAGGCTCATACGTCTCAAATTAAACTGACTTTGTACTCATGCATGAATAAATTTGTAACTAATCTATTTTTATAATTTGATGATTTCACATGTACTATGTAGGGATTTCATGTTCGAGTAAGACGATCCGGTAAATTGGATTAAGTGTGCTCTATAAGTTTTGGGCCTTTTTTTCAAAACCTTTTTATCTCAATTAACTTTTAAAAACTAAAAAGAGAAGGAAAGCAAAAACAGTTTTAATATTCAGTGTGATCCTCAAAAGGAAAGCGGGAGAAGATTTTCCTAATTTAAATATGCCACCTTTAAAATTAAAGGATGTTACACAAAAGGCGAGTTAAGAGCAATTGGGTTTGCCATATGTGTTCTGAATCTGTAAACAGCTATTGGTGTTAAAACTTAAACTTAGATGTTTTCTGACATCTGTTAAGAATGTAAATAACTGAATCTTCATGTAAAACCATAAAGAAAATGAAAAAGATAAAATCTACAAACAATTTCTTTGCCTTCAAATTTATCTACACATAAATGGATTTCAAAACACTGAGAATAGCTTTTCGATAAAATTTTTAGCGAAAAGAAGTCTTACCAGTTACTCTATCTTGGGCTTTTAGCATCTGCTGGTCAGCAGACGATCTATAAAATACACTGTTTTTTTAAACAGTCTTTTCACACTGTTAATTTTTTTCTTTTTCCATTTTCGAACAGGCGCGATAGTGAAATAACATCTGTTTGCACTCTAACAAACATTTTGATTTTTAAAAAGTAGACCAAAAAAGTTGTCACTCTTACTTTCAGCACCGCGGAAGATGCTTTTATACACAAAGTTAACCTCGTTTGATTGTTTTTAAAATCAGTTTCAGTTTATTGTATTTTTGCAACACAAATATATACATTTATAAAATTCATTAGGAATTACTCTTTAAGGAGGCAAAGGAAGCCCACAAGAAACCAAGAGGCTTATACGGACGTGGGCT
>JANCMA020463111.1:0-10744 GCA_024336925.2 Zoanthus solanderi | reverse complement strand
CCCCCCATTACACATACTTAATGACCGCTCCCTAAGAAGCGCTGTTATGTCAAAATTCACTGTTCCCGTCATACTAGTTGTTTTTCAGTTGTCAGTTAAGTGTCTTAGTAAAGTATCCCTTTAGTCTGTTTGAATATCAAAATTCCCAAAATTTACTTGGTGGCCCTGTTTGTTAACAGTCACTTTAATAAAACAATGCATTTTTGTATATCTAAGTAGTCATTGCAATGAAATGATTAGATAGAGAAACTGATAATTACCGACATAAATCGCAGCAAACAAATTTCTGTTCACAATGCCCAAACAAGCATACATATTCATTATTGTGAGCCTACGGCTATTACCGTAAGCGGTATTTCACATGAATTTACAGTTGAAATCGCGGAGAAAAATAAGAACCGTCTACATTTTTAGACTCGTCCCGGCCTTAGGCCTGGCACGGGTAATGATTCCAGTATTTAGCAGTCTGCAACAGTGTTCCAAATTATTTATTTGACTTCAACAAAGATTCCCTGGACAAAGTTAGCTTTTGTACATGCACAAGTACCAAGAACAAAGGTTTTCTAAACCAATCAGATTAAAACGATCTCTTTTTAACAAACAGATATTCTAGTATAACGTTTGAAATAAAACTCTTCTACTTCGTTGCTAAGTTTCATGTTTCTATGGACTAGTTAATATGTCTCGTGGTGTAAAATTAACAGTGGGTCAGTGATGTAATTCCTCAGCAGACTCTTTAGAGACTGCAAGAGCGCCTGGTAGACCATAGTCATTCTTTTTTCCAACTACGCTTAATAGTACGTCCATAATTATTTGAAAAATATTATATTCTTTAAAACTGTTATTATTTTTTTTTCATTTCTGTGGTGGTTGAACCTCTCCAACAAAAATGCGTGACACAGAGTTCCATCCAGAGTGTGCGTCAGCATTACCGTAAGACGCGCAATTTCCAACCCAGAACTCCACAAGAACGTTTCCCTTAGGAATGTTTAGACAGTGACCTTCAATATGGCGGTGACGATGAATGTCTTGGGTTCCTTTTCCTTTCCACATGTAGAACACTCCATCAATGGCCATTGGAGCGCTACACTCGGCTCCGTTAAAGGTGAAGTACCAACGTTTACAGCACGAGTTACAGCTGTAGATTCTGAGATTTCCACCATAGTAAACACGAAGAGCTGTACTGCTGCTTTTCTTCACAAACATGCAGTCCTGATAACAGAATTGATTTCGACACATTCTTAACCCAAACGCTTGCATCATATACTAACTAAAATGATAATTCTGAAAGTATAACTGTCAAGAAAAATCAGATAAATATTAAAATATTGCTTAAGAAATTTCGTGCTTTTACAGCCTGGTGAAAACAGAGGCGAACGTTTGGACGAATTCGAGAGCAGATGAGTAAAAACCCGAGATGCAATAGAGGGTTTTCACCTGCTCGAAAATTCTCGCAATGTTTGCCGAGGTTTTCACCAGGCTATGAAGGTATGGAGAACATCTTTTATTTCTTTTATAAAATTATTATTTTCCGTCTTACCAAAAGGAAAGATGATAAATGAAGCGCGTATTTCTTTCATGAAGTGAAACGATATCATTCACGGCATTTTTATCCAATCGAATGACCCAAGGTAATTCTCTTATTCAATCACTGTTTTTGTTTTTAATGAAATCAAAAGGCGAGAGCGCGGGAAGTTTTGTATGGTAAAGTTTGCAATTTTTTCACCAACAAAATATCGGATCCTCTATTTGTGCTGTTCTCGAGTGAAGAAACACTTAGAAACACTTCAATATAACTATTGTTCACTCATTTCTCCTCAACTTTGTATTGTTGTTTAAGCTGATCTTTTCTGGTCATTTTGACTCGTATCAAGCCTTGTCATATTCCAAGAATAAAACAAAATTTGTTTTTATTTTTGTGTAACTGACTGACTCAGTATATAATAAACAAATTATGTCATGGCAGGATCCAGATATCGTTTTTATTCACGGGTTTTGGTATCATAGCGCGAACAAGCGAGTCTATCAAGATCTTGCCATGTAATAATCTCTATATACATAGATACATATAATTATTTACAATGGTTATACATGTACTCTTAAACGAGCTTTGAGTTGTTGATGCAAATTTGTATTCTTTTTGAGTTTTCGGATTTTCTGGAAGTAGTTCCAAATCTGCCCCCCAGTAAATAAAAAGATGTTTCTTAAATGCAAAGTTTGGGGTTGCGGAGTTTTCAGATTTAGATTTGAGTTCTGAAGTCCATATGTCGTGATCAATTCTTGTAAATAATTGTGAGCATCCCCGTGAACGATTTTTGTACATCGTAATTGTATTTCGTTGTATACGTATTTCATCTAATGATGACAATCCTAATTATGCAAGTATTTCATAGGATCGAACTGAATATGGTGAAGCCGAGACGATAAGAGAAGTTCTGTTTTGAAACTGTCCCATACAATAGACCAGTATTTAAAATAAGGTTCTATAGTTGATCTGTATACGGTGATTTTGTTATGTAACCGTTACACATGCACGTGAGTTGCGTTCCCGCCGGACGGAAAGCTCGGATGTTCTCGTGTCTTCTTTAGGTTTTGGAGAATAAATATCGAGTGTGTAAAGCAATTTGCAGGGAGGGAGTTCCAGATTTCAGCTCCTGAAAATGCAAAACTTTTCCTATAGTGATCAGTTTTGTAATTTGGGAGCTGAAAATTCTTTTCTGAATTTCTTAAGCCGTAACATTTTGAACCATAACTTTTATCAAACATTTGCACCATGTACTCTGGTGCTAAAATGTTGGTGATCTTATACATCACAATTGCTTTTTGTTTGTTTCTTCTTTGCTTCAGTGTTAACCACTCAAGCTTTTCAAGAATATCCTTGGAGCGCTTGGTGTAAGTTGCCCGAGATATTATTCTTGCTGCTCTATTCTGGAGTCTCTGTAAATTAACGGCTAGTTCGTTGCTAATGTTATCCCATTCTATAGAGCAGTAATCAAAATATGGTTCAACAACTGATTTTTAAATTCTAATACGATTTTCGGGATCAATGCACTTATTAATTTTCTTAAGCGCTGCAAGAGATGATGCAACCTTTTTTGCAACGCTTTCAATATGTGTTTCCCATATGAGGTGTTCATCAATGTGGAGTCCAAAACATTTTGTTTTTTTAATTTTGGACAGCGACACGTTGTTTATTGTTAACTTAAAATCGCCCTCCAGTGATGCTATTCTTTGTCTTGAACCAATAAGCATATACTCTGATTTCAAAACATTTAGGGTCAATTTGTTTGCTAATAGCCAGTTGGCTATATACGCGAGGTCTTTATTCATCTCCTTCTGTAAATTAGTAAGATTGTTTGAAGAGAAGGAGATGTTGGTCTCGTCGGCATACATCCTGCCTCTACCAAATTTCAAACTTGTAGTGAGGTCTTTAATAAATATAAGAAAAAGTAGAGGACCAAGAATAGTCCCCTGTAGGACCCCACAAGTGATAATCTTTTTAGTTGAATACTCACCATTTAGTTTTACAAAACAGGTTTGAGTTCTGGCTGAGAGGTAAGATTCGAACCAGTTTATGGTTGTGTGCCCTAGACCCATGTATTTTAGTTTGGTTATTAATAATGCATAGTTGACAGTATCAAAGGCTTTTTTGAGATCTAAGTACACGATTCCGTTTACCGTTCCTCTATCAATATTAAAACACCAATCAGCGCTGAGATCTAGGTGCGGTAACGGTTGAGTGTAAAGATCGAAAACCTGACTGACGTGGGTTCAAAAGTTTGTTATCTGTTAGGTATGAGTAAAGTTGCTCGTATATTAATCGTTCAAAAATACGTGCAACACATGAGATAACAGAAATTGATCGATAATTGCCTGGATCATTTCTCTCGCCTGTTTTAAAGATCGGAGAAACTCTTGCTATCTTGAAATCAGTCGGAAACTCGTTTGACCTGATCGATTTGTTAAATATAATGGCAAGCTGCTCAAATATCAACGGAGCAGAAATTCTCAGGATTTTGTTTGATATGTTATCTACTCCAGCAGCCTTTCCTTCATCTAACTTTCTCAGTTGTTTGAGAACTTTAGCGGGATTTATTGAGGTCAGATTGAACTGTTTTTGAGTTTTCGTGAGATACGATTCGGGATTAATCGACGTTTGCTGACATTCTTCAGCTACTTTTGGGCCAACTGCTGTGAAATGATTATTAAAACAATCTGCTATTTCACTTGGCTTAGTTATACCTTATTTATTACTGTCTATGACTTCATTTACGTACTATGGTGTTTTTCGATTGACGCCCCATTAGGCATTTAAAACTTTCCAGGTCTCTCTGGAATTACCGGTGTTATTGGAAAGTGTTTTTTGATAAAATTCTTCTTGGTTCGTTTTACTTCAAGATTGGTCTAATTACGTTTCGCCCTATACACAGCCCAATCTTCTGGTAAACCGGTTTTCTGTGCTGTTTTCTCTGCAATGTCTCTCATTAACATTTGTTTTTTAATTTTGCTGTTTATCCACGGGGCTGGTTTATTTCTCTTTTTCACTGATCTGCACGGCGCGTGTTTGTTTAGAATAGAGAGAAAAAAAATTTTACACGATTCCCACGATTCATTCACACTATATATCTCATGTAAATTTGGCTATATAGATATATAATTTAATAGCACAATGGTATCTTGTTCAAGAAGGACAGAGCAGAAATCACAGTCAAAGCTCATTCCAGTCATCATCAGGGAACTCAAGCTAGCATCCGTACAGCGAAAGATCTAGATGTGTAAGGACACAGAAGAAACAGTGACAAAGTGTGATGTATGCGCACAGTTCCAACTAAATAATGAGAAAGAGCCTATGCAGTCTCAAGAGATACCAGATATAGGCCATGGAGCAGAGTGTCAACAGACATGTTCAGTCTGAACTCTAAGGACTACATCATCCTTGTCGACCATTACTCTGATTTCATATATAGAAGTTGCCGAGCTAAAAGATTTAACATCTGCAGCCATTATCCAGTTCCTTAAAGAACAGTTTAGTCGACATGGGATACCTGATGTAATGGTGTCTAATAATGGTTTACAGTATGTCAGTAAAAAATTTACTAATTTCTCAAGAAAGTGGGAGTTCAAACATGTGACGTCATCTCCTACACACCCCAAGTCAAACGGCAAGTCTGAATCCGCAGTGAAAGTTGCTAAAAGAATTTTCAAGAAAGCCTTGAGAGAAGATGGGGATCTCTGGTTATCGCTTTTGGGTCAGCGAAACACTCCAACTGAATTTGTCAACGTTAGTCCAGTACAACGGCTGATGTCAAGGAGAAGTCAAACACTCCTGCTGGTATCAAACAATCTTTTGCGTTCCAGAGTAGTTGAGCATGTCAAGGATAAATTGAAGTGCAAGCGGGCGTGGTTGGCGCAGTTTGAAAGATCTCTTCCTTCCGACTACAAGGTTCCCGGTTCGATCCCCGGCTTTGCCGAGATTCGAATATTTGTGCAACTTTCTTTTCCGCCTAAGCCAACTCAACTTTCCATCCTTCTGGGGTAGGTAATGAGTACCTGCGTCAACTGAGAGCTAACCTGCGATGGATTAGTGTCCCGTCCAGGGGGAGTCAAAGACTCTCATTCGCTTAACACAACAGAAACCGGAGATAAGCGCCGGCTCCATGGGCCACTTGGCTCGTAAAGGATTTAGCTTAGCTTAGCAAGCGACAGAAAGCAAAGAGCATGATAGTGAAGCATATGTTTTACCAGAGCTGGACATTGGTCAAGATGTTAGAGTTGCGGGGCAGCGGGATAAGAACTGGCAACCAGGGACCGAAGTCAACAAGCTGTCCGACCGCTCCTTTACAGTTCAATTCAACGGAGAAGTCATTCGCAGAAACAGAGTGGACCTGAGAGCGAAACATGACAGTGATGCAGTGGAAAACACTCCCGATCTGCAGGAAGCAGAAGATGATTTGCTAGTTGGAGGGCCGCCGACACTGAGTAAGGCTTCAGTGAAGGTCAGTGATCAAACTAACACTAGCATGCCACAGACAACAAACACGTGGCGGAACTGTGAAACCTCCATCCAGGTTCAAGGACTTTGTGTAAACATTAACATTTTTTTGTATAAATGTTTTGAGATTTATGTTGTGTTCTGGATTTGCCCAGGAGCACTCAATCAATGATAAGAAAACATTTGACTTTATACGTTTCTAAGAACAAGAGTATATATAGAGAACAGTAGTTTTACAATCATTTTCTTTTTTAACTGAAAGGGAGATGTTATGTGAAGTATCACTTGTTACTTCCGCTTTGTGTACGTAACTAGTTCCAGTTCCCTTCTAGCTGTCAATAAAAAAATGGCCCGTTTATGATGACAAGGAAAATGATCAAACAGACCTACCACCAGATCATTAAACTTGGGTTTGTTGGGTGGCCAGGGCGCTTCTCTTTTGCAATCAGCCGAGAGAAGTCTAGGTTTTTTTTAAGCAGTTTGCAAATCGATTCGCGATTAGTCAAATATTTTTTTCAATAAAAATCAGTTTATTGAGTAATTCTTACTCAAAATATCGGAGAATCATGGAGAAAAAAATACAAATATTATTATAAGCTCGCATGTTGAATTCGAGAATTTATCCAACTTTGTTCTTTGACGTCCGCGGAGTTAACGAACTCGATTACAATGCAAACAATTATAGTTTAGAACATAACATCGCTTGACTTTCAAAAACTGTAATTCCCAAGTCTACCAAACAAGGCTTTTGGTCTTGGCTCCATTTCGTTCTCAGCCGCGGTGTGCTAAAACGTTTACTATTTTCAAATAACAAGAAACAATCTCACATCGGATTTCATGCCTTGGCTAAGAGCCACCTTTGATATTTTGCTAGATTAGGTTTTTTGAATATTAAAAATGAGAATCAAAATTTGAGTGCAAATACACCCGACGGATAATGGTGCTGATGTGTTTATTTTAAGCCAACAAGGCTCTTAGCGAAGCTTCGGAAGCAATGAACGTGACTTATTACTGGAAACGACGTTGATTAATAGCTACAAACGGCGGGAAAAAAATTGTATGAAATCATGATTACCCGATGAAGGATGAATGTCATTGCAAGATAGCTCCTAATGATACCTTACAAGTAAAACAAATTTTTGCGAAGTGAAAACAACGACTTTATGCATTTAAACGACTTCACGCTGAGATGATATTTGCAGTACATAATAGAGAATATTATATTAGTGCAAACCCACTTGCCAGCCTTTTGTGCTTTTTCTAAAGGAGCTTTTATACTTGTATCAATTATCGCACTGAGTTGCGATCGGCTTGATAAGTTTGCCTTTGCACAGCACGACCAAACATTGTAGTTTTGATTTGAACATTTCAATGGCCGCACTGTACTGCGTAGAGCGAAAAGTGTCTTATCCTTATTGCCGTTTGACATATGTTTTTATGCCAAATTTCACCACTTCAGTAGCATGACTTTCAAACACTGTATTTCCTGTAGAAAACAATTTACATACAAGTGGTCTGTGACCTTCCTTAACACTTACACACCTAAGTTTTATGCTTCAATCACTTTAGTAATCAGGATAATATTACCACATTTACGTAAAAGCACAATAGAAATTAGAAACTGAATACTAAAAAAGTTCGTATTTTATATTCAGTTTAGTAATAAAGATCATGAAATAACTTACAAGATTAAATTATTGTTTAGAAAATTTGAAAAGTGATGACAACTAAAACAGTTAATAGATACAAACTGGATATTTACCAAAATATATAATACAAATGCATATAACAATAAATCAAAAAAAATTTTTGACCCATGTTTTGACGGTCTTTATTAAACTGCCATTATTATTTACAAACGATATGCTATACATAAGCTGGTAATTATAATTCAAACTGTAATCAGTGAACGATTAATGGAGTAATTATAGAAAGTAAAAAACTGACAAAGGGATAAATATAGAATGTTTCAGAATTCGTTGATATTGGACTTCGTCAAATATTGAACAACTTCACAACTTCAAACCAAATATTTTATTCATTTGCAAGTAATCTAATCGAATTTCTGCTGTAACAAAACTACTTTTATGCCGGTTATTGGTTATCTCCGAGACACCAAAAAAACGAACAGGAGAAAGCAGAAGTTCATGATTTTTCCTGTTAGCAGAAACTTCTCTAGTTTTCTTTGCCTCATTTTTTTTGCTGCAAGAGATCTTTGCTAACACGGTACTTAATTTTTTTTTTTTGGTTTTTTGGTACAGTTTTTGAATTAGATACGACGCGTAATGTGTAAAACTCAAATCAGAGTTAATGTAATAATAATAATAATAGAGTAAGAAAGCGATATTTTTGTATAAAAATGTATAAAATCTACGATTTATAAGATCCGGCAGTAACAAAGGCTTTTGGACTACCGGCCATATAAAATGAAGCTGAAAAGGTAACACACTATTTGCATAAAACATCTATGTGAAATAAAGAACCAAAATTGTAGAAGACTCAATCAAAAGCTAAGCGCTCACAAATCATTTGCTTACACTAAAATGAATCTTTAAACGTATATCAAGGAGCACAGAATGCGGCGCGGCAAGCAACGAAAGTGTCAGAGGACCTTTAACTTCAAACAATCAACCAATGGCAATACTACTTAGGGTGACAAATGCATAAAAACAAAAGAGATAGCAGCAGTTATTTCCCTTTTCAAACAGGACAGACGTCGCAGAAAACGTATAAAGAAATTTAAAAAAACTTCCAAAAGCAACTGAGTTGGTCGAGAAGCAAGAAGGAGACGATATTAACACTTGGCAAATGAACTGAACCGCGAAAAGTATCAAGCTAATGGAGATGTCGCGGCAAGTCACCAGTATATTATGTTTGAACCGGGATATTTTAGAATTCATATTATAAATTGACATACAGTCATTATTCATCGTCTAACTTGATGTTTTGCCACATAAATAAAAACTAAATCATAGAAAAGAAAAAGTAGAAACGTAGACGCTTTCAAAGGTTCCAACCTAGAACGCAAGTTCTTGTAAAGAGAGTATCACACATATTGACGAGCTAAAGGTAAGCGCAACGCAATTAAAAGATGAATAAATATTGTTTCGAAAGTGGGGTTGGATATCAAACTTAATACAAAGGAACTGTTCGTTTAGCCATTTCTGTAATTCATAAAAACTTACTAGCCGGCTGGTAAGATACTTTGCTTTCAGATCTATCCCTGGAGGCCATTGGTAAAGAGAAGCTTCCACAACGCGTCTCTGTAGAAAGCGTAAGCTTGACCCAGACAGAAATATTGAATCTACTGTAGTGTTGTTTTATCTGACAGTAGGTAACACCCCTTCTTAAAACCTGTCAAATATTTGACCGATACCATCCAATCATTTTTTGAAATTAAATTAAAAATTAACATCACAATTTAGGTTTGAATAAAAACAAAATAATTAAATACCTAGAACAAAGAAAAACATATTAAAAACAGCATGGAGAAAAAACAAACAAGCCCAAACCGTGTCTAAAAGCGAAAATGGTTCAATTAGTGTTTTAAGAAATTACATTTTAATAACAGGAACGTACCAAGCATTTTTTTATCTGCGGGGGCAAACTTCCCACAGCTTTACAGGTACCTTCCGCATGCAAACAGGGTTTCTAGTTGGTAATTTTGTTTTTTTTTACCCTACACAGACGGTTGCCTCGAAGACCTTTAAGGAAACAAACCATACTGATGCTTTTTATAATGATGTTTTAAATGATTGTCGCTGTTATGATTATATATTGAGACTAAGTTTGTACCCCGGTGTAAACAATTATGTTTTAAATGATCGTCGCTGTTATGATTATTGAGACTGAGTTTGTACCGCGGTGTAAACAAATGACATTTGAATGATCGTCGCGGATGCTTTTTAATTTTTAAACTGTCATGATTTATTATGGCATAACACCTTCGTTAGTTTTCCTGCCCCCACCCCCGCATTTTATTGCCCATTACGTATGCGAGGCCGAGAAAAACGGGTTTCGAAGGATTTAATTAACTGATCACTGATAACCGCCTAAACGTTTTTAAAATTGAATTAAAAATATTTTAGCTGATTCTTGAGTACTACTTTCGTATTGAAAATGGATATTTTAACTGCTTCAATTGCTGAGAACGTATCTTGAACCACTTTTAGGCCCTCGAGAAAATTAAAGGCGCAGAAAATTTATTTTGTGCTTTTCAGAGCATTATGAAATTATAAGAGCTGCTGCCAGTATGGGCCAGTATGCTTTTCGCTCGATTACTACCAAAACAGTAGGGCATGTACCATCTCTAAAGCCACGCATAAAAAGCGTTCAAAAATATAACTCTTGTCCGTACACAAGGCAAAAGAATTTCTAACATAATTCCAGATGCCTGCTAGCTATTTTGCTTGGCGCCATTAACAGAAAACAAAAGTGCGCTCGCCACATATAAGTTGTTTATATCTATAACAGCCGCTGACTAGATGCATTTCATTGATTAGATTTAGAGCAGAAATTCAAGTTCAAGTTTATTATTATTTAATACATTATTTTACAGGGCTATACTACTCGCAAATAGCAAAGGCTAATCTAGGCGGGTAATGAAAAGAAATTAGTTTACAGTAATATTAAAGTAGTTTAAGGCCCGTTTTAGACGTCGAACTTCACATGTGCCGAATTAAATTCAGGAATTAAATGCATGTGAAGTTCGACGTCTAAAACAGTTGGGTACGGCAGATTTGAATTAAATGC
>JANCMA020463005.1:0-10744 GCA_024336925.2 Zoanthus solanderi | reverse complement strand
AGATGGAGAGTGGGAGTGGGAGAGATTGCTGGCAGAGTGGAGTAAATCTGGCCACCCTCGTTTACGGGGATAAAACCGGATCAAAACTGGATTGATGATGATGATGATGATGTTAGACTGTGCTAAATGATTGAAATTTAACCAGTACTATCTCAGAAACTCCTAAAGTTCTCTTCAGAGCAAATGTTTTTTGTGAGCTTTGAGAAATTTTTGGAAAAGTTATTTCATAAACCTATTGAGCTAATATTTCACTTTGGACAGTATGTCATGATTATGCAACATTAAACAGATGTACTCTCAGCCAATGAGAAAAGCTGTGTAATGGCAGATTAATGTATCACACTGAAAAGCTATCTATGTTATTGTTGTTGATATTGTACTGTGTATTTTAAAGTTAATTTGTATTTTAAATATGTTTGTACCAGTACAGAAAAACATTCATAAAAGTATGATATTGTTTGAATGTTTGAATATAATAAATATTAGAACATAATGTGTACTAATATTATAGGGCTTCATGAGACATCCCAACTACTGATCTGGAAAAAATGACCATAAAAAAAACTCATTAATTTTAATAAAAGTCATAATAATAAAAATTTTTTTTTGGGAATGTGAGCGGGCAAGATAAAAATAATCCTGTAATCTGGTTGGTTCATGAGTGGGCAGAATTTTACCATCTTGCCTGTCAGCAGATAATAGCAAATTCGTCACAAGCAAAGCCGACAAAAGTTTCAGTAAAGATAAATAAAAAACAAATAAAAATGTTATTTGCCGGCTGGGAGGTCCGTTCTGAGAAAAACTGTGCCCTTGGTCTATGTACAGACCGAGGTCAGTGGCCTTGAGCACAGTTTTTCTCAATATGGACCTTCCGGCCAGCAAATAACATATATTTATTGACTGCCTTAAAAAAAAAGATTATCAAAAAAGCATATAGTAGGTATATTTAATGTTTTTTTCCTAAAGATAACAAGAAAAATAATAAGTCTAAATGTATTTCATGGATAATTAATTGAAGTTATTATAATTATAATACATTTATACTAAATATATATTTTTTGCACTACCCTAGGAAAATTAAACTAACTTACTGAAAAGCAACATTAAATATCTATTCCTAACTAAATTACCAATAGCAACTTCCACTGTATGATGAATGAGTCTTTAATTGTAGGTGCTGGCCTTGACAAAATGCCTGGATACAAAGAGAAAACCAGTAACCATGTGTGTACTCAATACACATCAGCAGATTGTGAAAAGTACTGATCTTGCATGAAACAAGTGGCAAGCAGATACAGGAATTTTGAAAAAGTTATCACATGAATGCTTTCAAATGCAAATAAGTTAACTTTGATTGTAGTGATTCTGAAAAAATGATTGATGTTCAAGGCAATTTTTTTTAATCAGGCTTGCAAATTGTTATCACTAAATTTTATACCAGTTTGCAAATTTTAGCTGGCATTCTTGCTGATAATCACCTTCTAATGTGCAGTAACAAATAAAGCTTTTAAAAAAAAGCTCAACAAACATCTGCTTGGAAAATATTTTATGAATTAGACCTTAAAGGAGTACTTTACCACAAACATTTTCAGTATTATATCATTCAGTTTAATTTTATATCCATCTCTATAGGTTTGAATTAAGCAACAAATGCATCTATAGCATTCTATTACCGTTAACAAGATTTTCCTAATAAAAGTGAAAAATGTAGTCTGTCAGTGTTTTAAAATGTAGTCAGTGTTTTTGTCATCTACATCATGCATGGCATTATTTTTCAGTAGTAAACAGTATCAATTACTAATCATGGCTCAAAATTCCATTAGAAACAAATAAGAAATTCTATGTGAAATATTAGTAACTCTTTACAAATTGCTTAAATGGAAAATTGTGACACAAGTACAGTGTAAGAGCTCTTTTTTACTTTTAGAGAAAAATATTGCAAAGATGTCAAGTTCAAAAACAACAGAGCAGGGTAAAAGCATTCAAACCCCCCAGTTTTAAATCGAAAGGATGTTAAATAATAACATTAACAGAAAAAGTTAATATAATCTGGTATATTTAAGTGTTACTAAACACTGAAATTTTCCTTTGTATATAATAATCCTTATTTGGTCCTTAGTTGCTGGAGAGTATTCCATGACATTATGAATGATATCCGCAGTGCACTTCTGCAATGTTGCAGAAGTCACAGGTTTAAATCTTGTTAAAGCCTCAGTTTTTTTTCTCACTCAAAATAACTGATAACTCGCAACAGACAATGTCATCCCCCTCACAATAACTAATTTCAAGGTATGTTTAATAGACACTGCCAGCTCCCCAGAAAGGTTTATTTAATACTGCCACTCCCTCCCCATGGTACTTAATTCTCAAGATAGGTCTATTTGACACTGCCAGGCCCCTAACAGTACTTCATTCCTAAGGAAAGTCTTTTTGACACTGCCAGCCCCTCACAGTACTTCATTCTCAAGGTAGGTCTATAAGCTACTTTCACAATCATGCACAAAGTGCAATTCCCACTGATTTGGCAAGCTGCAGGTCTTACGAATATCGTGGTTTCCATGATTAAAGTACTGCTTTCTTTTTGCACTGTATTCATTTCCCATTGTGTTGTCAGGATCACAAGAATCTGAGATTTTTAAGACCTGTGGCCTGCCAAAACATTGGAAAATCTCCACTGTGCATGATTGTGAAAGTGGCTAATTTGACACTACCAGCCCCCTCACAGTACTTCATTCCCAAGGAAGGTCTCTTAGACATTGCCAGGCCCCACACAGTACTTCATTCTCAAGGAAAATATGTTAGACATTGCACCAACTCGTAGCACTTCATTCCCAGCTCCCTCACCCTGATTCCAAGGAATGTTTATTGATCACTGTCAGCTCCCACACAATAATTCACTCCAAGAAATAATTATTAAACACTGTCAGCTCCCTCACATCAACTAATTCCAAGAAATATTTATTAAACACTGTCAGCTCCCTCACAATTCCCAAGGAAGGGTCTACTGGACAATGTCATTCATTCACATTGTGCAGATTACCTTTGTACACCTTCCAATCTGTCAATCTGGTATTTTTGTTTGGACAGCCAGGATGTTTAAATGGCTAAAGGTGATGTTGCTAGTTTGAGAGATCAACATTTATTATCCCAGATCAGTATTATAGTGTAAAGTGTATAGGGTCTTCTAGGGAATAAAAAATATAACTAAAAAATTAATTCACTAAAACTAGATTTTTGGACACTTTATCTGGTACACAGAACATTTTTATGTGACACATAACTTCTTCAGTTATTTATTTCTTTGATCAGTATTTACAACTTTGTATCTATAATATTTTTTGACTGTCAATAGTATACCCCACAGTGTGTAATAAACGAATTAACAAATAAGTATCTGTAACTACAACAAAATGTGAAGTGTTTGAGTTATTAAATAACATCAATAATTGTTAATTAATAACTGAAAAATAATTATTTACAAAATTAGTTCATAACACATGTAACACTTGTTAAAAATTTAAAAAGCACACTATTTTTTACAAAAAGTGTTTATATCATTTCATAGTGAAATGTAGTAGACAATAATTCACTTGACGGAGATAAAACCTTGAAAACATATTCTTCAGCTATTGGTGTTTTCCATAAATTTCTGGCTGAACTCTTCTACGTACTAAGAAGAGAAAGAATGGTTATTCAAAACAATGCAAAATGCTATAACTGTGTTAACATATATAAATTTAAAGTAAGTCTGAGAAGGACAGTTGTCAGTGGTCGACATTTCTACTACCTTCACATTATTTATCATTAAAGTCAAAAGGAAATTAAACAGTCAGTAGAGTAATATACTATCAGCTGATATACTAATATCTGATGTTTACTGCAGTTGAGTTTACTGCAGTTGTGTCAGGGGTGCAATGCTTTATGCATGTGAGTGCTGGCCTCTGAAACAAACAGATCTGGATCGGCTTCTGAGGAATGAGAGGGCAATGCTCCGTTGGATGTGTGCCGTAAAAGCTACTGATGTCATCAACACTCAGGACCTCCGTCTGAGGCTCAGCATTGATATCTGGATATTGTCCTCAGACGGAAGCGTCATAGATGGTTTGGCCATGTCCAGCGGAGCACATCATGGATTGAAAGGGTTTGTTCCCTGAATGTTGGGAGACGTAGGTCCTGTGGCAGGCCTGGTGTGAGGTCCTGAGGAATGACCTCAAGCTCTTTGGCCTGAGAGTGGAGGACGCAGAAAATCGCGCCTTGTGGAGGAGCAAAACAAAAACCACGCAACGTCACACCCGTGAACTCAGTGGATCAGTGACGCTAATGGATAGTGAGTGAGTGAGTGAGTGAGTGAGTGAGTGAGTGAGTGAGTGGTCTTATTTTTGACCTTAAAAATCCCTCCATGCATCCCTATCTATTTTTAAGGGAGTCCCAAACTTGTATCTGCTCACAAATGAAATCTTGATTAAGCAGAAAACACTAATGCAATAATCAAAATAATTGCCAAAATCCTGCAGGGACCTGCAAACTTGTATAGACAGATTGTCTCATGTTTTAAAAAACCTTTACACAAGTCATTGGTTGTTGATGGATTAGGATAAACATGAACACTCAAACTCATTTCAAGGTCCAAAGTTTGTATCTGCCCAAAAATCATAAGCAGCAAAAAACAATGCAATCATTCAATCAGTCAATCCAATTTTGATCCTGGTTAACCAAAATAATCAAATAAAAACCAAAACACTGCGGACAACTGCAAATTGGTGTTGACAGATAGTCTTATGTTTTAAAAACATTTGCACAAGTTGTGGGTTATTGAGTTCAAAGAGTAATATTATCTTTTTTGTACATGTCTGCTGCACATTTCTGAAGCTGAGCTGAACACTCAAATATCATGTGGTGTATTCCAATTTTTGATTTTTGCTGTGAAGTTGAACGTTTTGATCATTTAAAGGTGATTGGGTCTGAACATTCTATTGTGATCAACTAAAACTTCTTTTCAGTTGTGTATTTGATGGCTCCTCAATTGCTATTATTTTCATGCCTGCCCTCAGATAGTCATTAATGAGTGTATTAAAAATCTTTGGTCATTCTGATCCGCATGTTTTTTCTTAATTTCAGTGTTCCGCTATCATATTTGCAATACTGTCTAGAGCTGTAGTTTTGTGGCTTGTTAAAGAAATTAAATCACAACTTTGAAGGTTTCATAAGAGATCTGAACCAAACTTATATCAGCTGTCAAATCACTCGTCATGTGAGATTGTATTATCCTGGAGTATTTTGCTTCCATTTAGGTTAGTAAAACGTTTACTAACCTAAATGGAAGCAAAATATTAAGAAATATAAGTGCACTAGTTAGGGTAATAACAATGGAGCTAAAATTTTTGTGGCCGTTCTGTCTCATTTCCATAGTTTTGATGTTCAATTCAGTTATATGACATTGCTTTTTTTCCTTTTCTTCAGCCATCCTGGCTACATAAAATTGTCAGCACAAATTTGTTTGAAACCCTGATGAAGCTGCTAAAGGTAAAGATAATTATTTTTGTTGTATTTTGGAACAATTAGAAGTATCACTGTTAGTAGCCAGTAGGATGTCTCATAATAATATTATGTTAACGTAGTGTTTGGGAAGGAACTAAATAAAAAACAAGAGGCTACCCAAAAAAAACTAAAAAAATATAGAAAAAAGAAAAGAGAAGATGATTTACAGCAGAAAAAAAACGCTGTGATTCTCAAACTCACAACGTAATTAGACGAAACTTTAAAAAGAGTAGCAGTCGTGAAACTAATCTTTGATTGCTTTTGGCCTCTACGACTATGATGCTATTTGAGAAATTTTCAGTTTTATCCTCGATATAATTCTTTGATCTAAAAGCTTTTCTGCAAGTACCTATTCATCTTCAAATAAACAAGTAGAGCAAAAAAAAAAAAGAATACAAATTTATAATTAATTACAAAGAGAAAAATCAAATCCCACATGCATAACCGAGCAACTTCAGCTTCTTTATATAACCCTGAACAGCATCTATTTGGTAAATAAAGAGGTGAAACAAAAACTAAAAATAACAAGATGGGAGAGTGGTGCAACCAAACCACTAGTCACATGGGCATAAGGGACAAATTTTTGTGCATGTTTTGGAAATTTGTGACACAAAAATGAAAAAACTGAGGACATTCCTATAATTGTACTCCTTCCAGCACTAGTAAAAACACTAAAGAAGATTGTCTTGAACTTACGCTTAGTATAATCTATGCAGTAACAAATAGAGGATTCCCATCCCGAAAGTTTACTTCTCTTTCACCAGAGCCAATTTGCTTGTGATCTTTATTTCTCTGATCTTGTTCAAGATTCAAGGCTTATAAATATGCCTTGCCATGGAGTAGATTTACACATTGTTGAGAATCATAACTGTAGGGAGTCATAGCTTTGCATCACAAACAAAGATCAGGAAGGTTGTGGACACGATGACTGCAGGTATGTTCGTGGCTAACAAGGCTGATGCAACATAGTCGGTCTTCGTGAGGCGTTGGCATGTAAAGGTCAGATCTGGATTTGAAGTGGTGGAAGTAGCTACTGTAGGGGCTTTACTCCTCTGTCTTTTGAGTTTTAGTGAGTCTGTCAAGTTGTTTTCAAACTGTGGGACAGTTTTGTAGACTGTCTTGCACAAGGTATTGTGCAAGACAGTAGTACTGTTCTGCTGGTAGTCAAAGTGTAACTCAAGTTGAGGGACCTCTTGAGACAAACTTTATAACATTTCTTAGGTGTATTTCCATTTATAATTATCATAAAGGCCAATTGAAAGTTCGCCACACATGGCAACCTAATTCAGACGGTAGCCCTCTATTCAGGAAACGTGCCCAGCCCACCAGAGCTGGCACTACGGTAGCTTGGTTTCAGTACTTGAGACCTCAGCCTTTTCAAGGACCTCATCATTAGAGTTGAAGCCCCACCAGTGGATGTTGAGGATGGTGGGGAGACAGCGCTGGTGGAAGTGCTTGAGGAGTCAGAAGTGACTTCAACCCAGGCCAGTAGGAGCCGTAGGTTACAGAGTACTGTATGGCTCTGTATACACTGTATCTTGGTTTTACTCTTCAGATTCTTGTTGTTCTAAACCCTTTGTATAGTCTGCTGAAGAAATGTTTTGCTTTAGCTTGCCAGTTCAGGTTGTTGACTTCCTTATCAATCCTGGCATCCGATTTGATGGTACAGCCCAGGTACAGTATGGTTTAGAGATAAGGTAACTTGCCTCAGGAGTCATCAAGGCATTTTTGATTAGAGACATCACGTGACTCGAGAGGCAGTTTTTAATTAGGTATTTGACTGGATGAGGATCTACTCTAATGACTGATAGATGATGACTCAACAAACCAATAAATCATTTAGGCAAAAAGCTACAAACAGCAAGGACAAAATAATTATTGACAAGAGCATGTACCAGGGCTCGAAATTGCGACTGATATGGTCGCCAATGCGACTAAAACTTTGAACTTGGCGACTAAAAATTCGAGTTTAGTCGCCACTTTGGCGACTATGTTCCTTTGATATATAAAAGCTTAAAGGTGAGAAACAATTTCCAAAGTCTCGTTTCTGCGTTTCTGGAAAAGGAATGCAAATTATTTCCACATTATTTTAATATTTCTTGTATTATCTGGCGCCTGCATGTTTGCATTTGGCGACCTTTTTTCTTTGATAATCGCCAAAAGGCGACTTGAATTTTTTTTTAAATTTCGAGCCCTGCATAAATATATCCAAAGGCTATAAGAATGCTATGAATATTTTGGTTTGTTTAAGTGTGCATTTAATATAACGAAGCATAACGTTCTCTTTTCTTGGCTTGCTTGGTTCGCGTGCGCGCGAATGATCGAAAACAGTCTCTGCCATGGCGCGCAGTGCACTCTGGTTGCCACGCAATGAAATGTGGTTAAAGCAGAGCTAATTGACATTTTTTTGTTCTTGAATATGAATTGCTGCTCGTTTGTTTGGCTCGCTCCACAGCAAACGTTAATGTTTGTTTTGCTTTCTTTTTTGCAATTACCTAAATCCCGTCCGTAAACGCCAAGCTCGTTTTGTAACGCCATTGCCGATAATGGCGGTACAAACCATGTCGCGCTTAGATAATCATTGTCGCTATATCAGTTACTAATAGTTTTTGGACATTTTATATTTACAAAAATTAACACAAAACAATAAAAAATTGACTAATTAATACGTTTAATTGTTATCTATTTTGTATTTTAAAATCAGTTGCCTGCGGAGGACCAACTGAGTGAAAGCCATCTTCTGCAAGATGTTTACTTTACCCGACATCGCTTGGATTTGATGTTTCGCATCGCGCATGTGAATAGAGACAAGACTCGGTTGCTGTTTAATAGTTTAGGGGCAGTTGACACTGATGGGCCTCGACTGATCCCGGGTGATAGCCACAAATCCCGGCTGGAGGATTCTCTCAGGCTCAGTAAATTGGTAAGAAACAATGTACCAAATTTATAATGCTTAGGAAATAACTCTATAAAGTGGTATGGTAGAATGGATCAAATATTGGATCAAACCTGTGTTTTAGGAAATCGCTGAAATCGCCTGTCAAGTGTACTATAACTCCTTGCCAAAGTACTTAAGTGACGATCTAGAAAGGCTACAGAAGCGAGCTTTGCGCATTATCCTTCCTGAGAAAACATACGCGGCTGCCCTGGAATCTTCCGGTTTGGCAACGATGCACGACCGACGCCAGTCATTGACAGAGCGGCTTTTTAGTGACATTGTCTCTAACAAAGACCATGCGCTGCACAGTCTCCTTCCCAAGGTTAACTGTGCCCGACCCTTAAGGTCAAACCGCAGTTTTAACGTGCCCATCTGCAAAACAAACCGTTTTAAAAACAGTTTTATAATGTATACAACTCATCCAATACTTCGAAAGTAAATAGTTTTGATATTGTAAATAGTTTTCCCTTTAGTATTATTGTATTTTATAGAAATAGTATTTTACCGAACTGCATTTGCTAAATCTACTGTAACCAGCCTTTGGCTGCAAATTTTAGATTATTAATAAACCACTTTGACTTTGACCCGGCCAAAATAAGCAGGAAATTTATTTTTGGAGAGGAGGGATGGGGTGGAAGAAAGGGAGAGGGGTGGGGGGAAGGGTAGAAATTTTAAATTGGAAGTTGGAAATGAAGTTAGAAAATTAACAGGGTTAGGAAAGGGACATATTTTTAGAAACGGAAGGGAGTGGGGAGAGGAAGATTTGGGGTAGAAATGTTAAATAGGAACAGAAACAGAATTTCGTAACCCTCTCTATGTGTTTGGCATAAAACCCCATGATTCTCCCCCCTCCCCCCCCCCTCTGTTGTATAGTGACACATCTAGTTCCTAGTTCTTTGGATACCTATATAACTGTTGAACCACAGTAAGATTGTTCAATACCATTGTCTTATTAAATTCTTGTTTGCGTTTCATAGTTTCTAGGACAATACTTTTACTGCTGATATGGTTCTTTTGAACAAAATATGCATTAATAAATGTGGTTCATTTTTTCGGATCCTCTATTTTTAGCATCTCAAAAAGGTATGACAGTCTCCCTGTCCCAACTCATCTCCCTGCTTATTCATGACAAATTCCCTAGTCGTTTCTTTAAAAATATCCATATAACTTTGTTGTAGGAAGATTCTGCAGCGTTACGTTTGCTACAAATTTCGTTCCAAACGCACCGTGGCAAAACCAAGCCTTCTCTATAAAATGATATTTATATTATATGGCTAAGTGCCAACGCCCAATTGGCCCATGGAGCCGGCGCTTAACTCCTGTTTCTGTAGTGTTAAGTTAATGAGAGTGTACAGATTGTACTGTATGAAGATAAGAAAACCTAGCTAAATCCTTTAAATGCCAGGTGGCCCACGAAGCCAGCGCTTATCTCAGACTTTTGTAGTGTTAAGCGGATGCGGGATCCTAGCTCGGGAGGATGGAAAGCTGAGTTAGCTAAATAAGAAAAGAGGTCACACAAATTAGTTCAAATCTCGACAGAGCTGGGCACAAACTGGGGACCTTGTGGTCGGAAAGCAGCAATCTTACCAACTGTGCAAACCATGCCAGTCCTTTTAAACCATGCATCGAATGTATAATGTGTTTAAAAGCCCAAAATGACACCGTTAAACATATGCCTACTGTTTTATAATATCTTCTAAACTAACAACATTTCCTAATATCGATTTTTAGCCAGACGCCTTTCATGCTGCACAGGGATTCCAGCCTGGTTAGTTTGCTGCTCATCTGTGAACTTACAGCAATAAATATGGAAGCTTGATTAGATAAAGTTGCGTCACTATTAGTTAAAAAGTCCATTCCGATTTTAGCAACACTTTTAATTTATTATTTGCATAAAGTTGTTATTTAGTTAGCTATGAATTTTTGTATTCTTTTACATCAAAGCAGCAGTACTTAAAATATAGATTTCATTTTTTCACTTTAAACGAAACAAAAAACAATGGTTTTTGTTCTTCTATAAGAGTATGACGCATCTACGAAAAGAGAACGATGAAGTAAACAAGCTTGTTTAAGTCTATCGTTCTATAGACCCTATGCAAAAATGGCGGCGGTTTTGATATTCTTTTGTCTACATTCAAATTATCTTTACTAGCCTCGTTCTTGAGTTAAACTTTCAAAAGAATATCTTACCACAAACGAGGCTAGTAAGGCTAATTTAAATGCAGACAAAAGAATATTAAAATCGCCGCCATTTTTGCATAGGGTCTA
>JANCMA020462898.1:0-10744 GCA_024336925.2 Zoanthus solanderi | reverse complement strand
GTTACGAACTATTTTCAAAGTAGAAAAATAGTGTCAGTGTTTGCTCTGGAAGGCTCTTACACCCGCACCCAGACCCTTGCGCTGAAGCGGGGAACAAACAGTGAACAGACAAGCATGCTTTGTGAGGTAACTCATTTGGTTTTATTAAAAGGCTTGCAGTGTTCCATGGGATACATTACCATAAATAATGGAATAGCTTGGAATGGACTCAGACAGACGAGGATTTCTGGAGTTAGAACTCGGGACGAAGCGCGCGCATGCTCTAACTAGCTATAGCCGCCATTTGGTTTTTTCACAGAAATCGCAGCGATTCCAAACACTTTCATGGGAATATAGACCTACTTACTCCTGTGATGGTAGCCCAGGCTCTAACAAGATGGACGCTCCTGGTAATGTGCTCTTGACAGATACCGTAAACCAGTTAATACAAGGAACCTATCTACTGTAGCCTTCGCCAAAATAAAACAGACAAGTTATTTCTAATAGAAAGTGAGTGTTGCGAGAACACTAGTTTGTTCTAGTGACAATACTGTTCTATTTTCGGTATTTAATGTATTTGTACTGTTACTGTAAAGGGAGAAGAAAAATTAGTGTTAGAGTGAACGCACTTAGAGTGGTTTTCATTAACCCGTGAAAAACACTTTAGCACATTACACTTTATCATACTTTCATGATTGGGTTTTCTCTTGTTTCTGGAGTATCAGAATATATCACACTTTAGCCCTTACAACCGCTGATGGCATGTATCGTGTGTATCGAAATGCTAGTGACATCCTTGAACGGCATGGACTTGAACCGCTGATTGTATGTATCACGTGTTCGCTGCTAGTAACATTCGAAGATTACATTGTGTTCCGAACAGGGGGCTTCTCGCTTCGCTCACAGCAATAATTAGAATTCCTCAAACTAATTTTTTTTTTTTTGGATATCTGAAACCTTGCAAAACCGAAACTCTCTTCTTGTCATGCTCAACTCGTAATCTTAATCGTCAAGTTGCTAATATATTTTAAATGCCTTGCGGCGGTTTATATATGAACCGGTTATCACTCGTTGTATTGGTGATATGCGATGACATACCGAATAAAACAGAGAACCGAAGAGAAACAGGTCACTCATTAGAAAAACATGTGTAACACAAGAAAATGTCAACCAAGAACAAATTTTGAAAAAAGTATGAAAGTTAATATCCAAAAGGTACAAAGATTGGAAGTTGTTAAAAGGTTCAAACTGTGTGACGAAGTGTAAATGTATCAATTTTAAATGATCTCAACACGATTCCAAGGTTACGGGCAATATTAATAAATATTCGCGGCTTGGCTTGTGCGCCACCCGTGCTTCAAATAAAACTCGAATAACCGCAAGCTGTGTTCCAAACAAATTTTTATACAAAGAGGAACTCTTTCTACCACAACAACAAAAAAAAAAATACCAACCCAAGGGTTAAACTTCAACTTTTAAAATGCTGTAGATTTCTCTCGTTTTTACGGTAAAAAACTTTTGAAAAACGATGTTCGTGGAAAAACTGTTTTGATAAACTTTGTATGACATTGTTGTAACATGATAAGATAAAGATACTTAACACTAACAGTGCATTGTTCGATGAAGAACGAGTTTGGCCATCCGCGATGGTAAATGATTGTGCAAGTTGCTTTCTGGAATTCTGAAATTGACTGGCAAGAAATTTCTTGAATTCACTACACTTACAGAACGTTCAAGGGCGCTGCTGAATGCTTGTAAAAAGCGATGATTTTTGTGGTCAATATTCTTCATAAATGGCATAATATTTCTGGACATCATCTTTCTCGGCAGAGATCAAATTCATTGTTGTGCAAAACACATCACGCAATTTGATCAACCGTTCAGTTGAGGCAATAACGAAAAAAATTGTCACAGGTCCTTAATATGAAAAACCTTTTAGCAAGTACCTCTACATATTCAAATCACTTCCTTCAATACTGAAACTTTTCCACTAATTTGTATCTTTTAAGCAAATCCAGATTTATTGGAACTTTTTCGAGTATTACAAAACTGTTGTGTGTTTAAAAACTAAAATGTTTCCCGTGCGGACTTGAGTAACAAAGAAAATTTCTCATTACTTAACCTTCTGGTCTGCTTTGTATGTGAGTGGCCTGCAGATACGAAGTCTAATATTAATGCTTACCTCATGAAGAAAGAATTTGACACAGATTGAGAATTTACAATCCAATAGTGACAGGAGTTTAGGTAGTACTGTAATCACTAACGAGTAGTAAAAATATTTCAGTTCTATCAACTTTTAACAAATTTTATGTTTCATTATAAAGAGATAGAAAGCTTTAAGAATTTACATATGTAATGAGATAGGTAACTTAGCGTGATTATATCGGAAGAGAAGCTAGTTCATCAATTTCCATTTAACCAATCCACAAACACAAAGTTTTGATGTACAAGGAGGACATCATATTTTGTAGCGCGGGCGTTTTGACATGAGTTTGACGGTTTGTCAACAAAGGAAAGTTAACTGACAAAGTAGTTGCGAGAGTAGAAAAAAGCTCAAAGAGGATCTTTCCGAACGAGTTACAAAAGTGTTTCATAATTAATGCCGTGTTTTCCAAAAACAATTTGATTCTTACCTGAACAGACTCGGTCAAATAAATCACTGAAAGACCAATGCACACGAACAAGCTGCAAGAAAAGCGTTTTCAAAATATTTTAGCTCGTAATATCTGGTGTAAGCGTTAAAGAATATCACATAAAAATTCCTTACCACAAAAGCTTCATTCTGAATGATGCTTGAGAAAAACTCCGTTTACAATCAACTTTTTTCTAGCTCTGTTTATGCCCTAATGGCTGGTTGCTTTAACAGCAAGAATCCTTGTTAAAGGTAATTCATACGAAATTTCTCTATTTCATGTTGAATTTCAGAGTGCTTGCCTTCAAAAGCCAACAGAGCGGAAATCCTGAGCAATGAATGGTTTTGAATAGCAGACTGTCCAACCCTTTGACAGCAATCAATAGGTCACATATATCTCATGCTTTTAATTACGTTCTGATAGACAAATCCAGAGGCCCGCCGTGGTAGGCTTTCATGCAATTGGTGCCATTAAACTCTCTTCCTATAATATAAAAATTTTAAATTTTTCAGTCCAACCGTCAAGGTTTTCTGTGAACAAACTAGCCAGAAATTCTACTTGCTCCATAGCACGATGACAGAGGCTTTCTTCAACCGCGCTAATCTGAGTAAATATTATGCTATCATGTTAATACAGGGAGCAAACAATTGTTTGAATTCCTTTCAATATGAAATCAAGAAATTTGTATAAAATTAGGCAAACCGCAGAAAAGCCGAGTATTTTATTTACGTGGTTAAGCTACTAAAAAACAAACAAGGGGATTTGTTCAACAGTAATACAACCATACTGGCATTTTGTCTTTTGGCATTCCATTCTACATCAACTGATCACGTAAAATTTCACATCAGTACCGGATAAACATTTGAGCTAGCAGCATTTTAAAAAAGTTTCGTTTTTGAGCGACGTTCATAACTAATGCTGAGAAACTTCTTGAATGAATGAATGGTAAACTTTTGAAAAACAATGAAACCAAAATTTAAAGACAACACAAAGCCATCATTTTATTATCGTCAATAGTAAATAAACGAGTTTAGTTAGTTAGGTCAAGCGAACACTCGACACTTACAAGAAGAGATTTTTCTGTTCTTCTGGAAAAACTTTAATGATTTGTAAACGTGATCCAACGAAGTCAAAGATTCTTAGTTTTTTTCAGTCAGTGAAATCGCTTGGCTATCAACACTCGGGCATTTGGAAAAATGTTTTGAAAGACTCATATATGTTTTGGCGGCAAAAATGGTTTAAAAATCATACCATGATTCATGAAGAGTTCATAATAATGCTAAATTAGTAAATCCAATAAAAGTTGATTTCGTGTTTCTCTTCAGCCACTTTCAGAAAGTTGCCGAGGGAATTGTTCATTTTTCAATACTTCGCACAACTGACAAAGAATGGACATTAATAAATTGAAGAACTTTGTATGGTATTGAAGATAATAAGACGGAGAATCTTTTTTAAAACATAAAAACCTATACCTTACATATATTTTAAGAATATTTTTAAAATTATAAAATGGGTTACGACCAGTAACAACGCTTATAGTATGTTTCTATCGCGAAAAAATGCTTTCTAAGTAGTAAATATTACAGCTGCCAACTCTCACACAGTTTTGATTCAAAGTCTGGTCGCTTTCTTTCGTTCAAATTTAATAAGTTGATAGTTAATGGGTGAATAAGCACTCGCTGTTTTTTTTTCTTTTTGAAAAATATATAAGTGTATCGCTGTATTCTGATTTACAACGCCCGCCAACTTAAATTTGATCATGGTCATCGCCCGCATCGGCAGGTCTAAAATGCAGACTGGCAAAATGCAGACTGGCAAAATGCAGACTGGCAAAATGCAGAATGACTAAAAAATTCATATATTTTTATTCACATACATAACCAACATCATAAGCAACATTTTTACGGCCAGTCTGCATTTTAGCCCCAGGGTGGCCTAAAGTCTAAAATGCAGACTGGCTTGATTTCGAGATTTTATTGCACGCTTGTGCTACTAAACGACTCAATATATTGCATTTTTCAGTCTGCATTTTTCAGTCTGCATTTTAGACCTGCCGTCGCCGGCATAACGTTAACCGACTAACTCCATACACTACTTCTATGATGATCACTGACCTTTTAAACTTTATTTATTCAAATTACAAATAGAAATAATGAATGAATTAAGACTGAATGAAAACAAGTAGAAATTTTAGACTTTCAGGTGACGCTAACTTTTGTAACACCATACGTTATGGATGAATTTCTTGACTCCGATGCAAATTAACATCCTTGGTCTTTACCTTCCAGTTCATTCTTTTTCTTAAAATAACTCTAGTGAAAATAAAGTATAAAACGGTTTTGCTCCACAAAACCACAAACCTGTATTAACTCGACTGAAGCGGATATTGGGCTATAGTGTAATAACAAAACAGGATGCGATTCCCTAGCAGATATTCATTATATGCATTAAACCAAAAGCTGAATTTAGAGAGCGGCGATACAATACCTATTGGACTAAAATAGTATAACTGAAAATCAATTCAAGCGGGTGCGGACCGATATCCGACTCATTCTCGTGTTTCCGCCGGTATACGCCCTGGACGAACAGTTCATGACGTCACTTTATTTTCATTTTGCACAAAAGGTTGATAGATAGCTAAAACGACTTTAATAACATAATTCGTTGAAAAATTTTGAGAGGCTCTTCAAGAATATTTTGCAATCCATCCTAAACGCTAGACTCTATAATATATTCAATTTCAATAAAAAAAAAAAAAAACTGGCTTTCGAAAAATAGAACTTGTCACGGTTTCGCGTGCCATTTTGGCGGCTAAGAAAAATGGCTAAAATTATTACTTCATTTGTATGGTCTACGAAAGTCAATGGCAAATAACGTTAACAAAAGTTTAATTTTAAAAAAGTTGTGAATTGGAAACTTTGAACGTCAGACAGGGGAATCCAAATGTCAAAATTTGAGGCCTGTAGCTCCACTAGAAAGCGTGCAGTCGTGTTTTCAAATTTCCCCACATTTCTTTGTAACTTACCGCAACAAAACTCAAAAGCAAAAAATATTAATTGTAGGGAAAAAGCAAGACTAAAGTTTCTTTAGCACAACTACAGGCCTCAAACTCTAGCATTAAATTCCTCTGTCTAAAGCCCGAAGTTTCCAATTCACAACTTTTTTAAAAGTAGAAATTTGTTAATGTTATTTTCGATTGAATTTTAGTACAAATGCGAAGCGAGTTTTTAAATTTCAGCCATTGTGCTTACCCAGCAAAACCCAAAACTTGCGCGTCAAGAAAAGGTTCGTCTTGTGTTAAAATCTCAAATTTAAGATGGTTTTTTGTTTGGCTCTTTGCTATCAAAAACTTTTCAATTCGGTAAATTTTGATTTTTTTTTAGATTTGTTGGAAGTTCTTTTGTTCTATATACTTCATCCAAAGAAAAGAAAAGTATGTACTTCTATCTATGACTGACTGGGGTAAAAGTTTGAAAACGAATCTTACTATTGAGAAACCTTCATCCCCTTGTTAAAGCAGGCAAATATTTTGTCTCCTTACACAACCATTGTTGAAAGATATATAAAACATGTTGTTTCGTCTCTTTTAAGTTAAAAACTTCAGTCACAAAGTGGATTCCGACCGGTGAATCGGCCACTTTAAAAAACCGGTCAACTGAACTTTTGATTCCACACAACTGATTTCTACTTTGATGTTATTTCTATTTTTCTTTATTCTCGTAAATAATCTAACAAGGGGAATAACTAAAATTTATCTACATTACCGCCTTCTTGTTCCAGCAGCTTTGCGTGTGTATTGAGTTAGCACGAGTTACTTCAGTAAATGCCAAAAATAATTCTCTTATTTTGGTAACTTAAAAACCATGTGCAATCTGATAAAGTAGCGTTTGGGGAGTTTCTAAACACCACAAACATGATACCTACAGACATTTTTGCGGTTTGCTTAGAGCAGTGATTTCTCTTAAAACAAGGGTGTGGCTGTTTGTGGGGAAAATCTTTAGCTGACCGCAACTCAAGGTTGGCATTTACACAAAAACAACTATTACATTTGTCACTTTAGAGTATGAGTCAGTACACGGCTTTGGATAAAGTTCTAACTCAGGGCTAAACAATTTTTGGCAGGAAATTTTGTTTACATGGAGCCGTTCAACTGGACGAAGCTTTAAATAAACGAATACACTTTTAAATTATCTCACAATTCTGTCACTGAAAGACAGCAACGTTTCGACTTCAATATGAGTCTTCATCAAGCAAGATAAAGATCCTTTTTGCAGTCCAAATTAAATATCGCAATCTTTCCAGTAACAGAATCGTGAGACAGCCCTATAGGATTATTTATTTTTTATTCCACGTCGTTCATGGTTAACAATGATTTAAAATATGGGTTTAAAATAAGTAAATCTACTGTATATTTAGAAAGTTCTGGCCGATTGTGGCCTGAAAATAGAATTCCTTTTTCACTTACGTCGTTGCTATCAAAACCAGTTCTATTAATAATGTATTGACTCTTGACTAGCGGGCCCATGTTATCCAATTAAACAAAACGACCAAAGGTAAGGTTTTAGCAGTTACAATGTATCCGTTACTGGCCGGAAGTAACCTCAGTTTAACTTAAAGTTCAAAAAAATAAAAGAAACTCAAAGTGAACAGAAACGCTTGTTCTAAACTTAAAACATTAAATCTCTAATAAAGCTTTATATAAATAAAACTAAAACAACCAAATGTTTTACAGAACTATCAGAAAATTAAAAAGTCAAAAAGAAAAACTTAAATCCTTTGCGTTTTGACAGAAAGAGAAATTCTTTTCGTATTATAATGCTTTTGTAGCGAAAATGCTATTTATTTCTAGACGGTTGATTAATTATGCACTCCGTTTTGGACGACATCTTTCGTTTCATTGACAATGTTTTCATTCGCAATTAACAGCGCTCTTTCAGGAACGACCGAGAAACATCTGATATCAAGGCAATCACAAATGTCCGTTACAACTTCTACGTGGTATATTAACAAGTCTATCGCTTCGTGTACCTAAAAAAGAAACGATAAATCAGAATAAAGATCAATTTTCCTTTGCGTCGAAAGTAGCAAACGAAAGAAGTTGGTGAAGTTCTTATTTACATCTTCTATAGTTAAAGATTACTGTGCTTATTCTCGAGGTGAAAAGTACAATCTTCTTAAGAGCCTAGTGTGACTCCATTGAAATTAAGGCGGACGTGGTTGATCTCTGCCTTCTAGGAACTAGGTTCGATTCCCGGTCCTCTAAGGAAATTTTAATCTTAGCTTTGTGCCTAAGCTAACTCAGCTTTCTATTCTACCGGGGCAGGTAAATGAGTACCAGCGTCTGCTGGGAGCTAACCTGTGAGGGATTAGTGTCCCATCCAGGGGGAGGCAAAGACTCTCATCTACTTAACACTACAGAAAGCGGAGATAAGCGCAGGTTCAATGGGCCATCTGGCTCGTAAAGGATTTAGCTTTAGATCTATATATTATTTTTTATGAATTTTGCATCTGGAAGTTGCAGTGGTGTTTTTGTTTTGTTTTGTTTTTTCTGGCCGCTGAAGGGGGAAGAGGTTGCATGTCAACTACTGATAATTTATCTACTTGCAGGAAAGAAACATTGTTTGGTACTACTGTACTCTTTAGCTTACTTTCAAAGTACATGACATTATATTTAAGTTCCTCTTGTACGGGAAATTGTGTACGTTTATTGTTCTAAGGAAATTTTAACCTTTGTATGACCTTCTTTCCCGCCTAAGCTAACTTAGCTTTCTATTATTCCGGGGTAGATAAATGAGTTCCAGCGTCTGCTGGGAGCTAACCTGCGATGGATTAGTGTCACTTTCAGGGGCAGTCAAAGACTCTCATCTGCTTAACACTACAGAAACTGGAGATGAGCGACGGCTCCATGGATGGACCATTTGATTCGTAAAGGATTAAGCGTTTTTGGCTTTAGCTTTTAGGGGCATTAAGTATTAATCTATTATTGTCTACTACTTGTCAGAAATTAATCAAATTAGTCCTAATTTCTGGATAATATTTGTGCTTTATGTAGCAAAATGTAGACATAATCTGCAGGGTTGTCAAAATAAGCCAGCAACCAGCGCATTTCATCGGCTTCTCTGAAAACTGCGCCGGCTATTCTAAATGCTTGTTGCTTTATTTTCATGAGAATGAGAATGATCAAGGCAGCGATCAGAGTAAGATGTGTTTTGTGTGGCATCCCCCTACTCTTTTTGCAACTCCAGCTACTCTAAATCATTTTGACAACCCTGAATCTGGGGTTCAAAATTAGCCACTCAGCAGGCAAGTAGCCAAGAGAGCGTTTGCCATAGTACAGTGTCAAGACTTTACTTACTATCACTGCATACATCAAAAAGTGCTCATCCACCGGGGAACGCAATAAGACATTAACCAGTAGAAGCAAACCACCTAACATTGATGCATCAGTCATTTCGACTGGAGCTTTTGTAATTTTTCCAACCTGTCAAACCCAAAAGACCGCGGTGTCAACAGATTTCTTAATTAAATTAAGAACAAAGCACTGGGAGGTCAAAACAAACAAATTTCAAGTTACCGCTGACAGCAATGACAACAGATTCATTTTGTACAGTCTTAGCCTCAACATGGAGTAATTTATTCCTGGATGCCAATTCAGTTTTACACTACTTACAACTGTGTGTATTATTGAAGGTGTGACTTCTCGCGCTCTATTACTTGTACATTGAATACTTAAAACGAAATTGAGGCTAAGACTGTATAAAATGAATCTGCAGTCATTTTAATCAGCAGCAACTAGAAATTTGGAACTGGGACTCCGTTTCGCACCATGAAAATTGTTATAGATTGACTTTGCAGGGTTCTAGAAGACAACGAAATCAAAACTGATTTAAGGACTTTTTTTTAAAGACCCAGCTTTGAAAAGTTGAACTGACTATTTTTTGTTTTTGAATTTTTATCAGAAGCTGCAATATCAGCATTATCTTTAAAAACAGATAAGATCACGGATATTTCCGTTCGTATTATGATGGGTCTGTTCATGAGTTCTTGAGTTCATGAATTTCTGTTTGATTGCTGGATAAAAACTTGAAAAACTCTCTGCTTTTGAGGAATCATAATGAAACAACCTTGAAATAAACAAACGGAGTTATCCGAAATATTTTCAAGGCCCTTCAAGAAAATCAAAAACAAAATATTTGAAGAGTTTTTAGGAGATCCCTTCCCCAGGCATCCTGCTTTGAGTGACTGGTCAAGTGAATCGATATAACGTGACGTGACAATGTGGGAAAATGTGACACTAAAAATGACGTGACATGACTGGATAGAGTATGAAGACAAATGATATAATGTTGAAAGGTAGGACGCGTCGTGACACCAAAAGGATGGCGTGATCTAAAATAAACACGAAAAAAATGACGTAACTTTGTACCACAGGATAAAGCATAAGAAGAGTGGTGACACAACAGAAGATAGCGTGACGTTTTAGAAACTGAACATAAGATTGCGTTACGACGTACAATGAGAAAGGACAAGTGACGATACTTACAATAAGTTTTGAAGTTTGTTTAGCCATTGGTAACCCAAATGCAATCACAAATAATGTTGGATTCTTCAAAGCAATCTGTGCTGAAGACATCACGGCCACAAGGATAGCAATAAAAATAACTTGGCAACCAGGAACCAGGGAAGACATGATTCTGGTACCCTGAGTAATGTATGAAATTAATATAAGTGCAAACCAAATAAATGAAACTAAATAAAACTAAATAAACACTTTTGCCTTGATAGACTCATCGGCTCCAGAGCTCCTCCATTGGGAAACATCTCAAAAGCCACCACCCCATCGAAACAGCGGAACTGACTAGCCATTTTAAAATTCTGAAAAAATGTCGGGGAAAACTGGAATGCTTGAACTTTGAAATGCTGTTAATAAAAGAACTGAATCCGTCTCTTAACAAACATTCGGACTCTATCAAGGCAAAAGTGTTTATTTAGTTTTATTTAGTTTCATTTTGGTCTGCATCGCTGAACATTAACTTTTTATTTATCTAATTATTATATTTTACTCACTTTGGTTTTTGTTCTTTTGTCTTAGAGTTTGTCTTTGTTTTCAGTAGCGATTGTTCTTTACTTAA
>JANCMA020462897.1:0-20546 GCA_024336925.2 Zoanthus solanderi | reverse complement strand
CCTGAGTTAATTTCATCTCGATTTAACTCACAGTTTAACTCAGAGTTAGCGCTAACCGGCTTTCGAGCAACCGAAACTAACTCAGAGTTAAATTTTACCTCTGACTTAGCAAATTTAAGAATTAACTACAAGAGTTAAGAATTCACTACCCTTCAAGGAACCGGGATAGATAACATTTGACCAACCCAATAAAAAACAGCAAAATTCTTGTTTGTGGGATTTGACTGGAAAGATAATCACATGGCGTGCATAGATAATAGTTGTTGATAAAAAATTTTAAAGTTGTACAACGTAGAGAAAAAGAAATGAACACCAACGTTTCGGAAATTAGTCCTTCGTCCGAAACACCGGAGTTCCTTTCTTTTTTTCCTACGGGTGTACAACTTAAATCATTTAATTGTTTCTTTAGAAACATCGACGCCGCTTTTAATGATCATTTATAGCACATACGCACTTCGGTACTACATTCTTGCAGCCACCAAAATGCACATTAGGCCTGTGTTTGGTTGCGGGGATTAACCCCAAAATCTAATGTCAAAATCACTGATCCCGATTGTTAGCAATGGCGACGTACTTGGTAACATCTGTCTTTCAAGCACAAGGCCCCTATTTCAAACCCCCACAAGGCTCCAAGTTCAATCCCCCATAAGGCCCCTACTTGAATTCCCCAGAAAGCCCTTACTTCAATCCCCCACAAGGCACCTAGTTTAATCCCCCACAAGGCACCTACTTGAATTCCCCAGAAAGCCCTTACTTCAATCCCCCACAAGGCACCTAGTTCAATCCCCGGCTCTATCGAGATTCAAACACTTGCGTAAAATTTTTTAGGGAAAAACTGACTCAGCTTTCCATCCTTAAGAGGTCAGTAGACAATGCAACAATGGATTAGTGTCCCCTAAAGTGGGGGGGGTAATAACTTTCCTCTGCTTAACGCGAGAGAAACGACTTACCAATAAGTTACTGGGTTTGCATAAGGATTTAGCTAGCTAGCTGATTGTTCGCATTCATCGACAACTGTTTAGGTATTTAATAATAGTGCATATGTACTATCTCTTCTTCCCACAACCATTACGCTTTAACTATTCTTTATTATCTCCTATAAGAACCCAATCCACGCCTCGCTGACGAAACCAATAAGGATAAAACAGCTGCTATTGGCTGCTAACATTCAGGCTCACCAATATTGTTATAGATATGTTAGGTAATGCCTGCTGCCAAAGTAACATAAGTGCCCATTTGAACGACTGCAGATACTTAAAACAAGCAAGTGAAAACACTTTATATCACGAATAATTCTTAGCCTTTTGTTGATGTTAAACACTTAGTTAGCCTTACAGCTGCGTTCAATAGGTTACAAACACAAATGCACATAGTCTTCGACATATTCATGGAAAGAACATGATGGAAATTAGGTTAAAACAAAACACGTATCTATAAATTTAGTCTGGATGGTAAAAGACACATTAAAACAATATCGAAGACGTCATCTTTATCACGTGGTCAGTACTCGCAGCTTCTGATTCAGCTTTTTTAAGCACTATTTAGTGCTACGAGTACTGCAAGCAGCGAACGCTCCGAACTTTAGACTAGTGTTTTGCAATCATTTTGAACTGTCCATACTAGTGTAAAGTCGGAGCGTTCGCTGCTTTTTTTATAACACTGAAAAACATAACCTTGAAAAAAACATTAGTTTAGGTGGCCTGGGTGCTACACATTGTAAGACACACTAGCATGAAAACCCCATTAGTTTAGATGGGCTGAATGTTACACATTGTCAGGTACTCTTTAAAGTGTATTAGTTTAGATGGACTGAATTACGCATTTTCAAATACTCTTGAAAACGTATTAGTGTAGTTTGAGAGGGTGTTGCACGTTGTCATAACTAATCAAACATCAAGATGAACAAGATGACTGCTACAAATTGCTTACATAAGTAAGAGAAAAATATCCTGCAATTCTCGATTTCCTTCCGAGGCATCAATCTTGGTAGGACACAATGAAGAACACAACCTAGCACGGGAGAAAAAAAAAATTGTTACAAGTTAAGAGCTACATATTAATTGTATTCAGTAATAGTTTATCAAAAGCGAGCGAGTACAAGAGCGAGCGAGCAATGCACAGGTCTATAATAACAAGCACAAGCAGGCAGATGTGTAGCAAGATGGTTCAACTGTTGGTGAGTGCTAAATACAAAGCGCAGAATAACTCATCAATAAACAAACAAAACATTTAAAGGGACCATCTCACGTTCCACAGTAAATTGCGCTTTTGCTTGTTTGGAATTTGAAACATGAATTAATACTTGAAGTTCACATTGAAGCCTTGGAATATATAATAAACATATCCTTTCCCTCAACTTTTAATGCTTCGTTTAACGAGCATTGTGCAAACCTTAAAGCACCAAAAATGTAGATTTTATTGTAACTAGCAATGAAAAAAAGAAATACTCTTTTCCTTGGTTTGAATTTTTTATTTGATAAATTTAGTGTTAACAGCTACTTTTTAATTTGAAACAGAAGGTTAGTTTCACAGTTACCATGGTGAAGCATATAAATCGAATATTCCAGGTCAACTTTGCTTTCTGTTTCTTCACTTGAGCCAGAACTAGTCTCCTGTCAAACAAACAGTTCCGTTTTTAAACAGAACGTAAATAGGTAGCTATTTTTATAAACACTCATATGAAATGTTGTTGAACGTAATTTATGAAATCAGCAAAAACATCTTTTGATTAACAAAAAGCGCTCAAACAACACAAATGGCTCCAATATGTTACCATTTTAAAATGCCATTACTTCCTGGTATAAATCGCAATCCCTTGAGACGTCTTTAAGACAGAGTATTGTCACTCAATAGGTAGACGTGACTACTGCAAACATGTACATGTAAGTGTGTGATTGGCTGCAACACGATGCGATGTCACGTACGTAAGCGCTCAAAGTACATTGCAAAGAAGACCTAAATTGATTGGTTGTAAAGTTTAATAAATAAATTTTTGGGGCTTCCTGTGTATGTAACTCAATCTTACACTCTTAAACTACTCGACGAAAATATGGTTCTGCTCAACTAGTCGAGGCAAGAGCCATAAAAACAAAATTACCAAGAAAAAGGTGTCCTGGAAATGTTGCAATTCATGGCGACGTTCTTTATTATGACTGTTATAATCTTAACACCTATACACGTACAGTACTTTTTTAACTCCGTTTTAAAGTCGTGATACTTCGTGATTTTCTTCTTCTCCTTGCTGTCCATCATTGTATCGAACGGGCACGCCAATTTGTTACTTGTGAAATGTTGCAGTTTCAAACTTGTTATCGAAGTCAGATGGTCTGTCTGGAGACTGATATCCCAAAGTATCTTACTTTGATTTGATTCAAGAACTGGTGTTTGGCATGGTTTTACTACAGATACATGTATCGATGCCAAAAACGCCCGTGAATTACCTGAGCAACCTTATTATGTCTCTAGTTGTTATAGTATTTCTTAGGAAGCATCTTACTTTTCGTTGCTAAATGTGCCACTCTTCCATCTCTTAATCCACACATCCCACACATAGTGATATATTTTGCTGGTAAATTCGGTATTTCACACAGTTGGTGCGTAGTACTTAGTCTTGTGCATAAATAAGGAACTTACCTTTTCTGCTTGCTTCTTTAATTTCCCTTTTTGCGCCAATTCTAGAAGCTCCCATCTCTGTTTTCCTCCGTAGCAAACTATCCGTTTAACTGTTTTTCCCAAAAACAAGTTTCTCTTTTTTTATTTTTCTTTAATCGCCACTTTTGTCCATTCCACCATATTCCCTCTCTCCTGTTGTTTTCTTCAAGAGCTGTATAAAACTATTTTTTTCACTTCGTTTGACGTATCTCAGTAAGTTGTTTTTATCAACCGCTACGCATTCCTCTACTCCCGTGGGACCTCTTCAATCTTCTCTTCACACATAATCCATCCACGTCTGCAGAGCACAGTGGGTCAAGCCAGCATTTTCATTCACTTCCATTCTCTCATTATCAGGTAGGGTTCCCACTAGCTCTGAATATCAAGGGTCCTTCGGACCCCTAGCCTGCCAAAATGGGGGCTCCCTTCCAAAACTGAGGGATCACAAAATACTAGTTTAGGCGTCCTTTGGACGACTAAAACCAACCGCTTGATAATTATATAGTTTTTGTATATTTCCTATTTGAAGACTTCTTGGTTGCCCCATGTACAACAAGAATGTTTTTTAAATCGAGCCCTACAGACCTGGGCCCGGTTCCTCAAAACTCGATTAGTGCTAACCCATGTTCATGTTTTCTACCTTCTATAGTTTGCTTTGGGCTGGAATTTTCGAATTTAAAATGTTTCTTTATTGGTAAAACTGAACAGTATTTTGTAAGCATCATAAAGCTTTACTTATGAAAAAATTACTCTTTGAATTTGTCTTTACCCAGGATTACTTTAATCGAAGTTTTGAAAAACCGGCCCCTGACATGCATTTTAGCAATTTTTGTGGGTTTAAGGGACGCATGTAGCTCGAAAGTCACGTGTCCTTTTCAAATTTTATGCGTCAAAAGGCGTTGCGGCGCGTTGATGGAAACCTTGATCAGGGAGATGAATGCATCCACAACATGGCAAATTTCGTTATACTTACCGCCATGCGCATGTCTTCAATTACCACCCTGCCTGGACAAGTGTATCCCTGTTTCTCATTCTTTCCGTAAACCCTCCAATCATCGATATACTGTACAGCAGAAGATTACGTCAAGTCGAAAGCAAAAATTATTGGCTACTGCCTCTCAATGAAAACCTCCAAATGTATTGTAGCACATTTCTTCTAATACCAACACTTGCAACTACACGAAACGAAACGTAGACAGAGAAAATGTATATTCAAAGAAAAATGAACAATAAAACCAATAAAAACAAGTCCAAAACTTACATGTGGCGACTGGTAATATGGTGATGTATGCGGATGTTGCAGACACACAAAGAGTGACCCTATAAATGTGCAGCAGAAAATGAACAAAAACTTTAGCGGATTTTCGATATTTATGGAAATCTAGTCTTAATATATAATGAAACTCTTACAAAAGCGGCTTTTATTTTCCTTTCCAACAAACCTCTTTAATTTCCGAAAATCCTTTCAACTCCCGACAATTATTTTTCTCTGCACAACAACCCTTTCCCCAACCAGGAAACCAATCCCTCGTATCTCGTCTCTTCCCAGCTAAACCCTTTCCTTTCAAACTAACCCCTTTGTCTTCAAGCAACCTCCGTCTCATTCAAATTAGCCCATTCTTCGAATTAAATTATTTTCCTTTCAAAAAGCTCTTTTCCTCGTAACTCCTTACCTTTACCTTCAACCCAACAACACTCTTCCCCTCTGAAGGCACCCACCAAACTAACTCCTCCAAACAACCAGCTTACTATTATAAATGTCATAAATGGAATGCTGCGTCGGTGTTTCTACAGAAACAGTTTTACAAATAGATAAGTTTTACACCGTAGTGAAAAGAATTTTGAACTGGCGTTTCGACCGTAGTCCTTCGTCAGACTCTGACTGTAGTCCCTCTTCTTCTTTGTACTCTGACGAAGGACTACAGTCGGAAACATCAGTTCAAAATTCTTCACACTACAGTGTAGAACTTATCTATTTATAAAACCGCTTACTATTATAGCTAAATCCTTACCCTCTATACAACCCTCTCCCCTCTAAATGTACCCCCTTCTCCTCCCAACTAGCAATGTAAATACCAACCTCCAACCATGGTTACGACTTGCATGTTCAGATGCTTTTCTGTCGAGGGAAATTAAAGTATTGCAAAGAATCGATTAAAATTTTATACTTAAAGTATCAACGGCAATTGGGGCATTTCTGGAATGATATATGATGTCATAAAACTTTTTAAAATATCTAATACAATAAAAACATTAACAATAAACTTTTTAAACACTTGGTAATTTCTTTACCACTTTCATATTCTCTGTATCAAAGGTAAGACATGCACAGGGGATGAGGAGCAATCAATTATTAGGCATTCACTTCCGAAACTAAAATGAAGGCATTTGTTTAGGGTTAACAAGGAAATTCATATAGTTTTAAATGAAAGTCAAAATATTATACTTCGAGGAAATGAATCTTTTGAAATATAAAGGTTACAAACTATCAAGCCCATTTTAAACTATTAATATTATTTATCCGATTGTCTCAAGTTTTTTTATCACTGGAAAGACCACGATATTTCTACAACCTGCTAAGCTTGACCAGGCAAAACGTCGCGGTCTTTCCAGTGAAAAAAAAAGTGAGACAATCGAATAATAAAGCTAAGCTAAATCTAAACCTAATGGACCATGGATCCGGCGCTTATCTCCAGTTTCTGTTAGTGTTAAGCGAATGGGAGTTTTTGGCTCCCCTCGACGGGACACTAAGGACCTTACTCAACGATAACGGCGACGCCGACGAGGACGGCAAAGAACAAAAGTAAATACAATAACTGCAAGTTGGAATGCATCGAGCTCTGCATTTGCACGTAGTTATCGCTGCACTTAGAACGTGGAAAGACTTTTTTTAGAGTTGTCGAGACTACGAGGGTGTAACAGCAAAAACTTTCTCAGTATTTGTTTAGCTTCGTGGAGAAACTGTTAATCATTTTTCTATTCACAAAGTTTAAGGCAAAGAAACAGAACTCTACTGACTCTCACAAAAAAGTAAAGAGTGAAACAGAAATGTGGTTTTTCTGAGCCGTTATTGTTCGCGTTCCCGTCCTCGTTGCGTAAGGTCTCCATTAATCCATCGCGAGTTAGCTCCCAGCACATGCTGGTACTCATCTACCTATACCTTGGAAGGATGGAAAGCTGAGTTAGCTTAGGCAGAATGGAAGGTCGCACAAATATTCAAATCTCGGCAAAGCCGAGGATCGAACCGGGACCCCTGTAACTATAAAGCAGAAATCTTACCAACTGTATTAACCACGCCCGCGCAAAATTAACTTAATAGTTTAAAATGGGTTTGATAAGTCTGTAAGCTTTATATTTCAAACTAAACGTGCTAGAAAACATTAAAAAAAACCTGTTGCGTTATTTAATACGACAGATTGTCTAGAGCAAACTCACAGTGGTACATTTAATTGCATAGCATCTAACTGACGTACCTGAGATTGACTGCGTCAGGCTGTGATTCAAATAACCGGTTCTTAAACAAACAGATAAGTATTTAAAGTTCTAAATGTCACCAATTTTACCACTGTTTAAAATGTGAACAATTATGTTTATTGAAATGATTTTTAGGGGGAAAAATTGTGTTTAAAAATGGACGTGCATGAAACCATGGAGGATCCTGAGAGAGGTTACAAAGATCGAGCCACCTATAATGAAAGCATTTAAGAATGTACAATTTCTCACGAAAAGCAAATAGAATAACTATTGAGCATATTCAAATAGAAAATGGGCTATATAAATTACATATTACTATCATAATTCTTAAAAGGTTATTTGTGATCGATGTAGCCAAAATAATTTAACATACCTCAAGTATCTCAGAAACTTCCCTTCAAAGGGCAATAAAAACTTTAACTGCCAAAGGATTGAATGTAAACCAACTATTAATTTGCAGCACACATTTTGTATAACTAAATTACGCTTAAATAATTTGCTAGTTGTTAAAAGAACTTGAAATACGTTGTAATTACAACCATAAAAATAATAATAATAATGGAAACTTTATTTGCTTATTAATACAGTTGTAAATCTCACTACGTATAGGCAATAAACAACTGACTACTTGAATTGATACATGAATAATATGATATAAATGTATATTAATGTATAATAATAATAATACTAATAATAATATCAAATATTAATGAATTCTGTAATAACAACAACTTCCTCTTAATTTTTGAGATAGGACAACCGCAGTACCCAGAATAGCAAATTTTCGGCCATTGTGAGAGGGTCTAGGTTCGAAAAAGACAGGAGATAGAGTTCTAACCCTTTCAGTACCCTTACTACCCCAAAAATGACGGAGGGGGAGGGGGAGGGGGTGACTACGACAGCTTTCTAAAAGAGATTCCTTAGAGTTCGATACATATCATCAAATCTATGATCCTTGAAAGGGTGTCACACTGATTGAAAGTTTTGTTTAGATCTTTTTGTCAAAGCAGTCCTTTGTCATTTAATGTACCCAATACCTTACAATTTTGGATATAATACTGAAGCTTTAATAAAGTCTGTTTTGTAACAAACATCACTAACCACTCTAACATGAGCAGATTTTTCACTGAAACGATAGGCTGCAAAGATCAGCGGAGCATCTTCATCATCCTCTTCATGTAATACCTAGGTTCAACGATGATCAAAATTGTTGGATTAATGAGAAAAATATGAAATAAACAGTAATAAACGACGAAAAAGAAATACTGATAGATATAAATAAATGTAGTCTTTCTGGTCTAGAGGGAAAAAAAAGGCTTCAACGAGAACAGTAACCAAACAACATGAACAGCTACTCCATAATTACAAAGTCTCCACTGGCTTCCTATAAAAGGTTCCGCTGATAATCTTTAAGGCACAAAAGGGAAACCAAACAATAATTGTGACTTAGTTCTTTCCCACCAGCCAGTTAGAACCCTTACACTGTCCAAGTAAAGCCTACTCATCACTAATTAATCCAATACTGTCAACTAATGAAGACAGAGCTTTCCCAATATGGATAAACTCAACAAACCCAGCAAGGCACTCCCTAACTGGTTCATGGCCCTTCCTGATGGGGCCTGGGGATATAAGATCAGATGACGTAAATGTTGAGTTAGATTGGAGCAATTTGCAACAGATGACCTTGCCCAGTAAATTTTTAGTTTTAGTAACTTACAATATTCGAGGAAATCTTTAAATGTTTTGTTAGTGATTTTTTTAGTTGAGAATGACGTCATGCATGCCTATAAGTAATATTTGTTTACACTTGTCCCTTCATTAGCATACTTAACTCCAGTTTATAACCAAAGACATCTTATGGTAAGCTCGTGGAGCAAAGATGGACCATGGCACCGTAAAATGGTTTTGTTGTATAAGTCAATAGGTAATATAAATTATATGTACTCCAATGTGCTGTAGAATGATTACTTACGCCATTTACGTTATGCACTTAACTGGAGGACTTATTGAACTCCTTAGCTATGTGGTTACGAAATATTCGTATTAGTTTTCTTGACTTATTCGACACACGAAAAATGTTCTTTACAAGGCGTCTGCTGGCCCCACGGTCCAACCATGTAAAGTTTTTCGATACTGACGACTTATCTTCTAGCTTTAACCATCATAACTTATCGTAATGAGATCGACAATTTACAGGGTCTGTGACCGAGATATATTTTGATAAACATGAACACTCAATTTCATCTCCTCAGACTCCTAATTCAAGGTCCAAAGTTTGCATCTGCGCACAAGTCTTGATAAAGAAACAAAAAACAATGCGACAATTAAAAAAAAGCCAAAATATTGCAGAGAATTGAATCCCGTGTAGACAGATAATCGTATATATTTCAAAAACATTTCCGCGAGTTGTGAGTTAACGAACGATGATTATCCTTTTCGTTGACGAACTTAACTTGAGACGATTAGAATCCGAACATTCTTTTGTTTAAGCGTGACATTCTGATCCTCCACAATCGCTCTTGAGCTAAAGTTCCACCAGCTAAATGGCTTATTAAACAGAAGCTCTGACTATTAAGAGGGTTTTTTAGAATAAACGTCATCTGAAAATGTGAGAGTGATAAGCCAAACACTGTTTCTGTGAACTTAGAGAGATTTTACAGAGAATGTATGGCTCATTAACGACTTTGCAACTGCGATATTTTTTTAGAAACTGCAAGATTAGATTATCATTTGGTTTGCTCGAAAAACTTTCTTTAAGCTATAAATCTTATTTCTGTTGTTTACTCGCTACCTAAAATTGTATGCTAATGAGCAGTCTGTAAACAATGACGTCAGGAAGGATGGGCCTAATTCCAACCCCTTCCGTACGCGGCCATGATCCGAGATGGCGAAAACTATTAGACTTTCAAAGTACTGAAAACAAAACCTTTTGTGCAGAGGTGGTTATTGTTGTATCATTTCTCTGAGGCAGAAAAAGGACATAGGGTCATAAGTACTTTAACACAATAGACTTGTACCATCGAACTTAAACCACACTTTACCTTGTACTCTTCATGAACGCAATACAGCCTCTGCTGTTGTGCATCCCACTGAGCCCAAAGAAACGACGTAGAGACTTGTTCCGTTCTTGGCTGACTGCTCATTATCTGAAAGTATTCTTAAGTTAAACTTGTCTTTTAATCTAGCAATATTTAGCTTACGAGAATCTTCTAACATTTAAAATGATATGTAAGTTAATTCCTTTTACGAGCCTACAAGTGTTAATGTCAGCGCTTTTCTCGGGATACCTCAGTGTTACGCGAAAGATACCGAAGAACTAAATCGCTTACTGGAAATATTTGAAAGAAACATCGGACGTTTCGGCCATAAACCATCGCCTTCATCAGCTGATGCTGAAGGTTACGTGACCCGAACGATCACTGGATGATTTAAAATTATGTTTACTCAAGCGAAAGATATCTTTATTCTAGCCTAGTGGCTCACTGGAGCCTGTGATTATCTTTTAAAGGGATAAAGTCTGTGACTCCCAGTAAACAGGACACTAATTCATCGCTGGTTAGCTCCTACCAGACGCTATTTCTCAGTAATCGATCTCGTCAGGATAAAATACTTATTAGGGACCTTTAGACTGGAGAACGAAGACGAAGACAATGACGAAGTTTCATGCTTATCCAATGTGCGCATGCGCTTGTGCGTGACAAGGTCACGCTAGTGGCCAAACTTTGTTGTCAGTGCTTTGGCGACGACGAAGTTTTGAGCAAAGTTCGTCCTGAAGAAAACGAAGTTTCTTTGGTAAGTTTTTAAGCATGAATCAAGCTTTATCTTTTAAAATTTCTAGGTATAATTCTTGTCTTAACATTTTAGCTGAGGTTTGTGAAGAAATAGAAAAGAGAAAGATTTCGTCGTCTCAAACAAACTAAAGTTACAATTTGGTCAGGACGAGGACGATAACAAAAACATTCGCACCAATCTCCGCGCGGCCAAACTTCTTCATCGTCTTCGTCTTTGTTCTCGGATCTAAAGGTCCCTATTATAGCTGTCACACAGTGATGTTATTTTGCCATTCGTAGTACATGGCCTTGTTATCTTCATTGTTTTCTCTTAATCACGGTAGTTAGCCGGTCGCACTCTCAACGTTCATTCAGTACCTCCATAGGGCCAATAGATTCCCATGGTCTTCTCTTGGCAACTAAATTTGAACAAACTTTTGTTGCGCGCTAAGTTGATTATGCTCATCATAAAGCCACCGTGACCAGCTACGCAGGTTAGGTTTATATCGAAGAAATATATATTTCCTAAACAAAAGATATTGGCAGGCCCGTAAATGATCGATCAAGTGCCGGTTATTTGATTTAGCACAGTACTTTCACCGAAAATAAGTTGAGAAACGCCATTCTCAAACAGACACCGCATCGATACATCAAAGATTCCAAAACTTAGAAAGTTCTTAAAATTGATTAAAAACTGGGCATTTATACAACTACGTTCGTTCAGTTTAAGTTTCTTTTTTTTCTCGCGCAACTCTGAATCTAACAGCAAACAATTTATTATGTAAAAGGTTACAAATTTATGGAAACCACCAGCTCAACTTTGCGCTTTCTCTTCAACGTAATTTTAGTCAAGACGCTATTATTTAGATATAATATAAAATACGTTCTCCGTGCCTTCATAAGCCTGGTGAAAACCGAAGCGAACGTTTGGAAAAAGTCTAGAGCAGATCAGTCAAAAACCCGAGATGCGGTCGAGGGTTTTCACCTGGTCGAAAATATACGAAGCCCGTGTGTGTATAGTTTAATTCTTTCATGAAACTGTAAATTCTTAGAACTTGAAAACAACTAAACACATTGCTCACGTCATTTTCGTGCTTCATAGCGCTATGAAAAAACCAACTTGTTGACCAATCACAACGCACGTACTATCCAAACTGTTTCATAATGCATTATACATAGTAAATTAAACTTGCACAGGACTTTCTTTGTTTTTTTTTTATTTGTTGTTACTGTTTTTTAAATGATCGTCGTACTTTAACTATGAAAATAGTTAAAGGAATATGTCTCCCGGCCCTTAAACGACCATTTAAAGTAATGTTGGAATTTAGAACACGAGTGCTCCTGATAAACATTAAACATTTCGAAGCACATTAACTGAATGCTAAGATTTTGAAGAACCAAAAGGAGGCAATGTTTCCGAGCTACATTACAACTAAGGTGGCTTAAACATTTCTACAACGAGGATAAAAGTAGTGAAAAAGTAAAATCAGGATCAAGAACATGAAGCAACATTTTCTTTAACGATTCCGTTTCTGAGGGATTTGAGGACGTCTTGCCAAGAAAGCGCATTACCCTCCCCTCCCATGTTACAGCTGCTGGCAAAATGGGAAATTTCTTTGGCGCTGAACACACGGTCCCACATGTTGACCTGAGCCAAGCTCCCAGGGAAAGCTTCCTTCTTGTTAAACTTTCCACCAGGAGCGTCTTGTTCCTGTCCTAGGACAACAATACCATCCTTAGGAATGACGTGACCTCGTTTCAGCTTGCTACCAAATTTAACAGGTTTTCCATCTTTGTAAAAGACCCAGTCACCGTTGAGATTTTCCCATGTTAAACAAAGGTGATGCCATAATCCATCGTTGATAGCCACAGAGACATTCTGGTAATCAGTTCTCCTTAAAAACGTTTTACAAAATAATCGTTAGTTTCGAGTAATAATCATCAAAACTGGTCCTACAAGTTAAGTGGCTTAATTTTATTGTCGTAAGGATAATGAAATGCTAATGAAATGCTTAATTAAGCGTTGTAAGGTCAAGCAATGCCTAACGCTACAACGGTCATAAAAGTACTTATAAAGTAACTATAATTTAGTTAACAAATAGTTCTAAGGTAAAAGATGTAAGACAATATAAACTTTAAACTTCAATCTGGAAATAGGTTTTTCGGACAATAACTTTACGCTTTGCTTTAACCAGCTATAAAAAAAATCAGTTTGTAGGCACTGGAATTCCAAGACCTCATAGAATAGCACTTAAATTCTCTGCTATGCTTTAATATCCACCGATGTGCAACAACAAAAACCAAAGGGGATCTGACAAATTTGTCTGCTTCTGTAGAGTTACTGCTCTGTAGCCGAACCCATTTTTAAAAATGATCTGTGATTACTTGAAGTAATTATACGAAACATCTTAACATAATTCCATGCAGACAAGAGCTTTTCAGTCTTTGTGCAAATTAAAAATCCCCTCTCCCCAATCTCCGCACTCAAACTGGTAGAAAGAAAACCAGTTGGCTATCTACAAAGCGTGGTGAATTTCATCTGGGATCACCGAGGAAGAATCCATTCAGTGGTCAGAGGTGGGAATTTGAAACCACTCTTGGCAGATCATATCTAACTAGTTACCCACATTGTCCTCGTTATTATTTCAATGACTATCACGTGATTCAATGAGTCTACAAAAATATATATGACGGGTGACTAATGACTTTCCCCTACTCCCTCCCGCACGGTTTTATGCCTCCTACCAGTTTCCACTGTGAAGATAGAACCGCAGGCTGGAAGGTCTATAAATCAGAAGTTCATTATGACGACTACCACGTGCATAACTGAAAAGTGATCGCTCATTCTCAGACTTGTCATCTGTTTGAGCCCAAATACAAAGCGTCAGTTGACTCATCTCCGTCTGAAAGCCATTAATCAAGACGTAGTTATCTGTAGCCAATGGCTGCGGGAATTGTAAAGCTAGAAGATGTATAAATGCAAAAATGGTAAAAGTATTATCTGATATGTCATTGTATATGAAGAAATTCATTTTTAAATACGCTTTCTTAATGATGATGATGATGATGATGATGATGATGGTGAATTATAGATGACTACACTAGGTGAACTTTATCTAAAAAGAAAGCGGTCCTCAAGTTGAATGTTGAGAAAATTTTTGAGTCACTGACGGGAATCAAACCCCGCCGAACCATCAATCAACTTTAGTATCACTTGCTTGCTAACTTTATAACCGAAATTTAAACTTCCATATAGATTATGGAAGCGTAACGCTTGTGGGATGTGGCCGTAACAAAGGTTACGCTTCTACTTTACTTCGTATTTTCTGTGGGAATCTGAGCCTGTTTGTTAGCTGTGCCGTGCTTACGAGGCCCAATAAGGCCAAAACAGCTGTCCATGGCTGCTAACATTCAGGCTCACTCTTTTTTTTAAGGGTATTAGTACGGGCTTAGTCCCACTGACCCGTGAGACCATAGTGCCCTATTTAGTGGCTGTGTCATTACCAGCACGCATGTGCAACACAGTTATATTTTATATTCCGGCCACATCCCACAAGCGTTACGCTTCTTCTTTTTATCAAGCATGGATCTAAATTGCAACATATTGGCAAGTGGTTATAAACGTTTTGCACATAAAGCTTATGGAATGATTTAAACAAAAACCATTTAAATAGGTTACGTGTATGTACTCCAATGAAGTGGCTGTATTAAAATCAAAACATTTCACCAGCTGGGATGTTTCTTTCGAAACATGTTTTGTCCTTCAAGGGACTCACGGTGTAGCAATACGTTTGAGTCGGTAATAAGTTACAGTTTCTGGGCATCATTAGTATTCATGTTGGCGCTATATTCTCTGCAACACCATCCTGATGAGTCCCAAGAACTAGGAAAAAACAGCTGCCTACGGTTGCAGATCCTGATTTGTTCCTGGCTTCGATTCATTGACAAGTTTATTTTCACCTAGTACACCAGCCATTCATTTTTTGTTCTGTATGTCTATATGTGGCTGATAGATCTTCACAGATCCAGCGTTCCACACGGCATTTTGCCGGTACACGGTCTTTCAAGTACAGTCTCTCACTCTCGAAACATACAAACATTATACTGGTAGGGGTGGTGTAAGGAATGGCATTTCTGAATTACAAAATCATTGCTGATAGGGGTACTATTGTGAAAGGTTGTGTAAAATTCCATTTAGCCTTTCACTAGCTGGATTTCTGTTGTGAAGTTACAATTCAAGTACAAACCTTTTATTTGCAAGGGTGGTGTAGTGGCAGCTGATATTTGGGAGGTTGGTGTAGTGGCTGCAGAAGGACAATCAAAATCACGGAATTTGACGTCATCAAGGGCAATATCGCTACGAAAGTCCGCTCCTCTGACGCCTTCAAATATAACCTGGCAGTAACAAAAAAGTTTGCTGAGTGTGCCAATAAATTGGTGCCAACTGCCGCTAACAATCAAGACTGTTTCATAGTAAACATAAGAAGTCCTGCTTGTTTCAGAATGGCAGGACAGGGTTTCTGTTCGAATTAAGCACTGTATTTATTCATTTTTGGTAACTCACACGAGGGTGACTGTTCGAGACAAGGCAAATATTCGGAGAACTACACTTGGAAAAGAATCAACCATCCAATGTATTGATGATAATGATGATGATGATGATGGTGATGATGATGATGATGATGATGGTGATGATGATGATGATGATGATGATGATGATGGTGATGATGATGATGGTGATGATGATGGTGATGGTGATGGTGATGATGATAATGATGGTGATGATGATGATGATGATGATGATAATGACTTTATTTAGATGTCAGTAATTTCCTGCTGGCAAAAGGCCTACTAGTTTGGGATACCATCTTTACCACTCTAAGATGGACGGAGACCTTTTACATGACACACAAGCACACATAAAAACGATAATAAATAATAACAAATTGATATCTAATTACCAACGCAAACCTTGTACTTTGTCAAACTCAGTATATCCACAGAAGCTAATTTCCAAACGTCTCCTTGGTTGCCAGACACAGTGAATATTTTGCTAAATTTATTCGTGTCCAAACTTTGTAAGTAGACATTAAGGGTGCCCATGCCTTTTCCGTAAAGATGGTACCAAAAGCTTAAACAGCGATTTTTAACAGCTGGGAAACTCTTGCTGATAAGTCTAGCGGTTGAACCTTTTGAAGATGGTGAAGAAGCTTCAAAATATAAGTAGAACCCTTGAAACAGATAAACAAATAGTTAGTACAAAAATGCTTAGAGTCCTTAATTACACAGTGTATACAGGTTTCCCACTACTTATTAAAGTCAATTTTGGCAGTGAGGTATGGATAGTAAACCTAAGTAACTTGAGGTCAAACAAAATTATTCCCCGATTCTTCACTGGAAAAGTCAAAGATCAGAGCGCTAGCTACTCTACACAAAAGTGATATCTTCTTTTCTCTTGTCTCTTATTTCTGTAATTGTCTTCATTCTTTCCTCTTGCTATCCGATTATAAGCTTTAACATTTTAAAGTGTCTATATGGCCAAAAAATGGTTTTTAGGTTTTTGTATCTCTAGAATGCATAGAATTGTATTTCAAAAAAACAAAATTCGATTCCGTCACATTTTCGCCACGAAACTGAGCTTTAAAGTTCCCACTCCGACCACGCCCAACAAAGATGACCGGGTACAGAACAGGCCGTGACGTCACTTCAGAAATGGTCTACTCTTTCCGCCAGTTTATTCAATGTTTCATTTTATTTCCATACAAACTCGATCGTTTTTCGGATTATTTACGCCAAAAAATGATTGATTTTTTATGGAAAAACAATGAAACACTGAAATGAAGAGTCGACGATTCCTGAAGTGACGTCATTGCCTGTTCTGGACCCAGACTTAGCAACTCCCGGTCATCTTTGTTGGGCGTGGCCGGCACGGGAACTTTTAAGCTCAATTTTGTGGCAAAAATGTGATGGAATCGAATTTTGTTTTTAAAAAGTACTCTTCTATGCACTCTAGAGGTACCAAAACTGAAAAAAAAAAACATTTTGGCCATATAGACACTTTAAGACCAATGTTCATCAACAACCGTTATCCATCTTGCTACAAGTTTCTTCCTTTTTTCAAGACCTCTAACCAGAAATGGTCTTTGGACTATCTTATAAAAAACAACTGCTTAAAAAATATTAGTCAAATCAAGAAACCAAATTGAAGTGAATTGGAACAAAAAACAGTAGATGGAGGTTTAACGTTGGCGCATCGATCTGTCTACAAGACTCCTCATAAACAGCTAGATGATATCAGCTGGTGTTGATTTGGGGAGAGAGAAAACCCCCTGGAAGAATCCCTGGAAGTTAGATTTAGATATACAAATCTTAGGCCATTGCAATGAGAAAAGGAATCTCTCGTGAGAGAAGGGTAAAAGCTCTCTTGATTTTGATTTTCAGTGCGAATTCAATTTGTGAATCCTGTCGTTCCTTTTGTGTAATTTTGAATATAAGGTAGTACGAAAAGGTACCACAGTGATAACTGGCTCGAGTCCAGGATTCAAATTTGGAGCTGTAGAGATGGAAAACGAAAATGATTGATTGCTACTTCACCAACTTTCCTCAAAAGACAAACCACGTTCTGTGTTTATGAATAGATAACAGGACATATCTTATAGTTAAGCCAACACACTACTAACGTGTATACAAATTATATTAAGGAAACAAACCTTTCTTTTGCTAGCAAGATACAGCCAAAATAAAAATTTTCACGTATTACCTGTGCCCGAAGTATGGTCAGCGGAAGGCCCTGTGTTCGCAGTGGGAGTAGACCCTTTGATTCGTTCCCAGTCCACAGGAGAGGTGTCTGATTTGTCTTGAATCCAATAGCAAAATCCATCACCATCAAACTCGCAGTCATCAGGTCCTGAAATGAGAGTAGGAAAAGATAAAAATGTCATTGAACGAGGTTTAAAAATAATCTTTGCTGACGTCATTGCTTTCAAACTGACATTGAGTGATCTAAAAATAGGCTTGTCAACCTCACAAAAAGATAAAACGTTTTGATGTATACAGGCAGTGTTTATGAGGATAATAGCTAAATCCTTTACGAGCCAAGTGGCTCATGGAGCCGGCGCTTATCTCCGGTTTCCGTAGTCTTAAGCGGATGAGTGTCTTTGACTCCCCCTGGACGGGACATCCATCGCAGGGTAGCTGGTACTCATTTACCTACTCCGGAGGGATGGAAAGCTGAGTTAGCTGAGGCGGAAAAGAAGGTCGCAGAACCGGGGATCGAACTTGGGACCTTATGGTTGAAAGGCAGAGAGATTTTACCAACTGCGCCAACTAAGCCCGCCCAATATGAGGATAATGTTGTAGTGAAAGCCTAATATCGCTGAAGGGGTAAATAGTGAGTTGAATATTTTTCCAAGACTCGATATGGTGGGATGATATCAATGGTAGACGCCTCTTTCACAAAATCTCATGCTACTTTTTTGCAATAGGATGAAGACACCGTCAGAAACCTAGTCTAGTGCTTAAGGTGGTATTTTTCTACTTTAATAATAACAGTAACAATAATAATAGTAATACAATATATAAACAACATATAAAAATGAATGTATCCCTAAACGTACATTCTATATTAGGAAAAAAGCTAATGTTGATCAAATGAAAAATGATATGTTGTCTTTTGGTGACTTTTATATGACCAATCTTAAAGAAACGTCAGTAGATAACAAGTGGAATAAATTAGAGCAAGCTATCAAGGATTCAATGAAGGCTAATATTCCTTGTAAAACAACATCAAGTCGTTTCAATCTTCCCTGGTTTAACAGGCTTCATAGAAGACTGTGTAAAAAGAAACAGAAATTGTACAACAAGGCTAAAAAATCAGGCAACAATACTGACTGGGCCAAGTATACATCAGCAAAAAAGAAGTTGAGACAGGAACTCACCAAGGCAAGAAATGAATACGTATCAGGCTTTTTAACCGAGTCTATACAAGAAAATCCTAAATCTTTCTGGTCATATATAAAGAAAACTAAATCAAGTGACCAAGTTGGAATTCCTGACCTAAATATCAATGGGCAACTAACAAGTGACCCCCATCTTAAAGCCAAAGCCCTAAATGACCACTTTTGTAGTGTATTTACTAAGGAGGATAATACCTCTATTCCTGTTCTCCCACCGACAAATATCACTACCAAGATAAGTCCTATCATAGTCACCTGTAAAGGAGTAGAAAAACAACTTCAAAACCTCAAGTGTGACAAGGCTGCTGGCCCAGATGGTATACCTCCATGGATCTTAAAGCTGTTATCTCTAGAGTTATCCCCAATACTAACTGACATTTTCCAAGCATCTTTAGATCAAGGTGAACTACCATCCAAATGGAAAGAGGCCAACATCCATGGAGTATTTAAGAAAGGGAAGAAAGAGGAGTGCAAGAATTACAGACCTATCTCGCTTACTTGTATTGCATGTAAAGTTCTGGAACATATTGTACACAGCCATATCATGAAATTTCTCGAAGCCAACAACATTCTTGTTGATAACCAGCATGGCTTCAGACAAAAACGATCTACAGTCACACAACTGCTGTCTACCGTCCATGATATATCGTCATCATTAAATCAGAAGAAGACATCACACCTCGCAATCCTAGACTTTACTAAAGCCTTTGATAAAGTTCCTCACGAAAGGCTTTTATCTAAGTTACTCCATTATGGAATTGATGGCAATATAAATAAATGGTTTAGAAGCTTTCTCACACTCAGAGTCCAACAAACAGTATGTGATGGAATTTCATCTCCAAGCCAATCGGTCACCTCTGGTGTTCCTCAAGGGACAGTACTGGGGCCCATGCTCTTCCTATTGTATGTTAATGACTTGACAGATAACCTCGAATGCTCAGCCAGATTATTTGCTGATGACTGCCTTTTATATATTCCTATAACAACTTCTGATGACATGAATAAACTGCAGTCAGATCTATGCAAACTTGAGCAATGGCAGAATAACTGGCAGATGGAATTTAATCCAACGAAATGTTTCATTATGTGCATATCTCTGAAAAAAGATCCACCTCACAGAACATATATGTTCTGTAACACTGCCCTTGCCTATGTTGATTCGCACCCATATTTGGGTGTAACTCTAGATAAGAAGTTGAGATGGAATAGCCACATTCATGAAATTTCTTCAAAGGCAACAAAAATCTTAAATCTAATCAAACGCAATTTCTGGTTTTGTAAAAAGGGTACCAAGGATACATTGTATAAGACTCTTGTAAGACCGAAACTTGAATATGCTCCAGAGGTCTGGGACCCACATTACTTATGTGATGTTAAGAAATTAGAAAGCGTACAGAGAACTGCAGCACGTTTCTGTAAAGGGGACTATAGCTATAAATCTAGCGTAACTGCCATGTTGAAAGATCTGGAATGGGAACCCCTTGCTCTTCGCCGAAAACAAGCCCGTCTAATGACAATGTTCAAAATAACAAATGATATTATACATATAGATAAATCTAAATATTTAATTCCGCCTACAGAAACCCGTACACGTAAATCTCATAATTTTAAATATTTTATTGAACAGACAAACAATGATGTATTTAAATTTTCATACTTCCCTAGGACTATCAGAGAGTGGAATAACCTTCCTTCA
>JANCMA020462793.1:0-10745 GCA_024336925.2 Zoanthus solanderi | reverse complement strand
CTCCCACCCCCCCCCCCCCCCCACAAAGATCAAATGGTCCACCCCTTACTAAATCTAATTTCGTTTTACTTAAACAAAAGAGAGAAATGAAATAATTACCTCAAATCGTGGAATTCCGAGCCACTGCCAGTCAGAAGTAAATAGTGATCAGGAGCTAGGGTGGAGACAGTAAACTCAGCCATCACGCGACCTCGGGGAGTTAACATGTGACTTATATTTGTATTTCCCACCTACAGAGAAAACCAACCAGTGCATCGGTCAAAGCAATAAGACAACGTTTCGAGCTTCACTTAAAGAACTTAACCCTAAAATTTACTTTCCACCGTTTGAACATTTAGGCATAGTAGAACAGCTATATGAAGTTTTTTTAAGCTGTTAGCTGAGCGGTTCAAAAAAATTCAATGTTTTGTAACGAATCGGTAAGAGTTGATCGGCGGCTCAATATGTGATGTCAGCGGTTGTTTATGACGTTGCTTACGATACTAGAATGATTAAAACGAGAAAAAACATGGTTACTGTGCGGCCTTTGGCTGCAAGACATAGATCGGCCGAACAATATCAAGATTTCGAAGCACAATGCCATATTTAAGCTCTGAATATGCGACCACGGTACCAAACCTTTTCTAGAGAGTTTTCTTATTTTCTATATTTAATTTCTCAATGTGATTTGACTTTAATTTACTTTTTAAGTTAATCTACTATACCAATAGATTCAAACAGAAATAGGTTAGTTTTAGCATTCAGTTCTCCTTTAATTTTTATATACCCAACTTAAATTTACAAACAAACAGTGCGCAAAATAGTCGTCTGGTCTGTAGAGAGAAATTTGTGATCTATTTTACATAATATCAAATTTTTGACTTAGATTAGATTATTTTATTTAAATTCAAATTGTCAAGCACTTTTACTGACATGAGACTCTGGCTTGGGAGAATGGGCAACCAAACTCGTGTTATTTGACAATAAACAAATTTTTGCGTTCGAGCGAAGCGAGAATGCATACTAATCATGTCGATTTCGGGCCTATATATATAGAAACATATAAAAAAAAGCTTGAAGCTATCGTTTTTCAGGGTCTTTTGAAAGGAAGCCTCTCTTTCATGCTATCGCAAGCCAGTTTAAAGTCGCATAAGCCTGGGTACTGTTGGGCTAAAGGGCGACATTCCATGAGAGACCAGTAGCTCGATGCCATCGCATTTCAGGATCTTTTGGAAGGAAGCTTCGCTCTCATGCTATTGTTAGTCTAAAGGGCGATATCGTAAGAAAAACTGTAGTAATTTTGAAAACTCCAAATAGCAAGAACGCAAACTCGGCTCTTTTTTTATTTGGCTACTTTATTCAATCAATTCTTAACAAAACAGAAATGCCTCGAACGCACTTGCCAATTTTTGATTACAACTAGTTTTATTTTATATTTTAGTTTACCTTCACCTCAGCAGGACTGAAAATTGAGGGATTTCGTGGTAGTGGTTTATATCAAAAAACATTTTTCTCACCTTGGGAAGTTTATTTGCAACCATAACATCTAAGAAGGCAGCTGCATCATTCCCGGATACTTCAATTTTTCCAAACGGGGTAAGGTCTATTATACCAACCCTGTTAAGAACCATTTCACATTCTCGTGCAACTGGCTCAAACCAGTTTGTCCGCCGGAAGCTTGGTTTGTATCCAGCCTCATCTCCTGGATGAGCAAACCAATGAGGTTGTTCCCAGCCTGCATGGAACCCATGCTCTGCTCCGCGCTCTTTTAAACGCTGTGTTACGGAGAAAACGAAAAATACATCATGCTTCCTTCTTCAATTTATTACACATTCAAGTGAATATCTATGTGATAAAATAATGCAACTGAATTTAACAGAGTAAACTTTTCGTTTGGTATACGCACAACATCAAAAATAAAGTTACAATCAGCAACTAATTAAATAAAGTAAAGCCACATAATTATCACTATTCTGATAAAAAATGAAATACCACACGTCTAAAGCTAAATCCTTTACGAGCCAAGTGGCCCAAGGAGCCGGTGCCTATCTCCAGTTTCTGTAGTGTTAAGCGGATGAGAGTCTTTGACTCCCCCTGGATGGGACACTAATCCATCGCAGGTTAGCTCCCAGCAGACGCTGGTCCTTATTTTTCTACCTCGGAAGGATGGAAAGTTGAGTAAGCTTTGGCGGAAAAGAAGGTCTCATAAATCAGTTCAAATCTTGGCAGAGCCGGGGATCGAACTAGGACCCTTGTGATCGGAAGTCAGAGATCTTACCAACTGCACCAACGATGCTAACCCATGTATCACCTGTGGTACATTGATTATTTTCTGTGCAGCGACTGGTGCAGTGATGCAACATTTTCGATTTACTAATTAGGTGATCAGAACAGTGGTGAGAAAGAACCGGTGAGAGCAATGTGTGGTGCAAAACGGATGGTGAAAATGAGGACAGAGGACCTAATGGAGATGTTGGGACTGAAGGAGACAGTCGTTCAGATGGCAAAGGCGAATAGAGTGACATGGTAAGGGCATGAAGTGTAGGGCAAGAGGAAGCGAGGATGACCAAAGAAGATGTGGAAGACATATGTGGAGAAGGACAGAAAAATTGTTGGTTTGGAGAAAAAGGATGTCGTGAATCAAGCGAGATGGAGAGTGGAAATTGTAAAATTTGCTGTTAAAGTGGATTAAATCCAGCCACCCCCGTTTACAGGGATAAACCCGGATTAAAACAATTGGATTGGATTGAACAGTGCGAATTAGGTGTTATAAATTTCCATAATCGTGACTTAGGATGGAACATTAAGCCATCACAGTCTAGATATTTCCCTCCACTATAGTTCGCTGATCTGATCGAAATGGTGAGAAAATGGAATCAAAAGAGGGTGGTCACAGACTCAAACGAATTCGATCTCTGTTATATACCTCATATATACCACTAGTCCTCACTGGCCGACCAGCAAATCTTTCCTCTTTTGGAAACGTTGGTGCGTTATTCATCCCATAAGTCTCTCTGCATTTGGCCATAACATAATCTCTAGTCGTCCAGTTCCCGTAGCGACCTGGATCCAACTCTATGAGGTCATACGGAGGTTCGCCATTTATAATCCAATCCGCGAGGAATTTCCCATAACCCCCTGGTGAGAAAATGGATACAAAAATAGCTAGAGGTCATCTTTAAGTGTTAGTCTAGAGACTTGTTTTGTTGGCGTACTCCCTCAGGGAGGATGGACAGAATCCGCACAAAATTTCAAAGGTCAAAGATAACTAGCATCCCTACAAAATTCAAAGTAAGATTTAGACAGAGGCAGAGATGGAAGAAGTAATACATCAACAGAGACCTTTAGATCCGAGTACAAGATTTCAAGTGAAATTAGATATATAGATTACAGTACATGTTCTTTTTGCAATTCTTCTACAGAAACATTAAACCATCTCTTTTTTGAATGCCCTCAGATCTGTAAGTTATGGCAAGAATTAAAAAAATATGTCCAAACAAAAACAAATTTGGATTTTCAAATTACTTTAACGAACATCCTGCTCGGTATATTTGATAAAGGACCTTCTGCAAAGAGCGTCAATTACCTACTATTAATTACAAAATACTATATTTATATGTGTAGATGCAATGGTACTGTACCAAAGCTTTCTACTCTATTGCAATATATAAGAAACAAAAATGACGTACATAGGCTCGCCGGTTTTTCCATCGATTACCAAATTAAAAAACTGTAAGTATATTAATTCTTTATATACTGTTAGTAGGATAAAGAGGGAAATTAAAAAAAAAAAAAAAACGTACAAAGCACTTTACATGATGTTTTTTATTTATTATATGCATACCAAGATTTCTAAAGCAGTTTTTTGGAACTAAAACGATTTGTTAATTCATAAATAGCAACTAACCGTTTAAAAAAAAAGAGATTAAATTTTAAGTACTCAAAATCTCCAAAGACCAAAGCTTGAATTATTAAAAAGAAAAACTGCAAAAGTTCATGATCAGTCAGAGTCTGGGTCAATAATCAATCTTTTTTTTTCTGGGGTGCTCTGCTACCAGATTTCGTGATTGATTTAGTGTATTCACAGCAATATGGAATTCGCCTTCCTGAATCGTAGCTCCTTCAAACAACTTCAATGGCATTTCGGTTTTCGTACAAGTCAATGTTGTTGTCGCTTGAGCCTAATGAGTTTCTATTATTTCTTTGTTATTTTTTGTGGATCAATGCCACTTAGTATGTCTGATATTCTCTTCTGTTGTTGAAGATTTACGCAGCCGTAGTTTATAACGCTTTGGACATATTTATAGCCACTGATTTGCATAATGTGAGATGGCGGGATTTCACTGTCGTTGAGCGCTTGCATCATGTGTTTTCTGGCACTTACAAGATTTGTAAGTCGATTATTATCCAAGTTCGCCTTTTTTGCCATCGTTTTCATCAATGAAAAATGTTTATTTACCCCCATGGGATCTGTCTTGAACCATTTTTGGTGCTATCTTCCTTTTGTGTGAGGTTAATTCCAAGATAAAAAGGTGAAACAAGGGTGTTCATGCTCGCTGGTCGCATTTCGCTGCAGTTCTTATAAGCAACAACAGGATTTCTTCCTGTCAAAGTTGAAAACATTTTGGGTTTTATTTTTTTAACGTTCTTAAGATCAATTCCAGTTCTAGTTTCTGTCGGTCTTCCGGTTTATCCAGTACTCGATTCCGTTGCAATCTTTAAAAAGCCTGACGTTTCTCTGTTCTTGGCAGCCACGTAGGCCAAAATAAATAGAATTATTTAGCCAAAATGTGTTTATGAGAGAATTAAGGTTGAGTAACTTATGATTGTAGAGGATGTTAACTTCATTAAGGGTTAAAGAAGCAGCTGAACGGCCCAAGTTCCCCCGATCTTCGCTTTTCAATTCTTTTTGCTTAGGAAAAACAATTTCTGGTTAACTCCAATTTTTGGTAATTTAGAATGCTTGCTGGGTAGTTCTGATGTTTTAAATGCCTTCCAAAGCTGGAAATAAATGGCCTTAATCTTTAGGGTTCGAAGTCTTTTCCATCGTCTCTGCTAAGTAGTTGTCGAGTTCCTCAGGTGGAATTTCATGAACTTCCATATTCTTGTTTTTATGTAAAGCAGAATTTATTTAACAAGTTTTGACTGAGTAAAACTCGATATGTATATGATAAATACAGTAATAATTACTGTGAGTTCTTGCCACTCGTTTTAGGCATATGATTGATCATTTTTGCTGTTAGCATAAAAATGGATTATGTACAGTACTCTTCATTCAAACATTCAAATTAGTTTCTATTTAACTCAAAAGTCTGGAATATCAAGAATTTTTATCATTTAATACAACAAATTCTCAACTCTGGACTTCATAAACAGTATTTTACATCTCACCTCTGGGAATGCAAATGCAACAGCCACTGCTGCTACAATCACCAGGTGATCCCTAAACCACATCAGTACAGCATCCAGACATCCCACTGTGTAGATTTTCCCCTCCAGTTCATAACGCTGCGTTCAAAATTTATTACACAGTAAAAAATTATGAGTGATCAAAGTATATGTTCGGTAGCCTCCCCATAATAGATCTTTCCTTTTCTGCTTTTAAATCTTTCAGTCCCAGTTGTATTGTTAAATTCTCCCAACTTGAGCCCATTCTTTTCACTTAACAAGTTTGAGAGAATTTTTCTTTTAAACTCCAGTATTTTTTTTGTTAGATCAACTATCATTTTCTCATTACCAAACGTCTTGATCTGTATGTGTTGTGTAAGGAGAAATTGGGTGTTGATAACTGACTGGGATTGAAAAGGTTAAATTAAGGAACTGCTTAACATATTCATGTCCATTTAACCAAAACTCGTCCAAACTCAATTCCACCCTGCTTTAGAGCTCTGCACTTGGCACCCTACTTGCAAGTTTAACTCCAAAAATTGTCCTGATCATGCGACTTTCACTCAAGCATCTTACTAAATCCTATAGTTACTTCCCTGGTTTAGAGACAGTACAATACTGGTTGACGGAGTAGGAAAAGTGAGCAACTTTCTCCAAAGTGATCTCCTTATTTTATGAATTCATTCAAGATTCTGAAGAACAGCATGTCCAGGGGGATGACAGGTATTTAGCAAATTACAGTAGTTAATATGCCCTCATAATTTTAACAGTGCAAAATAAAATTAAAAAAAAAAACAATTTTGTTTTAAACCAGTCGAAAAAGATTTGACAGCCATAACAAATACTTTGAGCCATATGTATGTTTGAACATAAGCTAACACAAAGAAGGCATTTGGATTATGAATTAAAATTTCTGAAAATCAATCAATTTGTATCATCAAAATTTAAAAGGCCAAAAATAACCAATATAATAAAACAATTGTTACTGCTGTAAATTAAAAATACTTACATGTTTTTTCCTCACATTATAGCCACACTGGATATTTGGTTTCTCCTGTAAGCAAAGGTTTTTATTAAATACCCTATGCTAAAAAACCATTACGAAGTTTGCCTAGTTGGGTTGGGCAATAATTTTATTCCAAGAGTTGCATGGTCTCTCACCTGTTCTCCAAAAATATTATTCTAAACTGCTGCTAAACTTTTCCCTGCATGAGGTCCTCATCAAAAGCTTGCATTAGACAATCTATGGAGGTTGTCCTTCAGTAGCATATTAAAACGTCTCAAGTATAAAATCATCACCAAAAGAGGAAATACCAATAGGCATTGCACACTGACAACATACTCTGAGTTATCCCTCTCTCCATCTCTTAACACCATGAAAAGCACCTGCACCAGGAAAAACTGCCCCATTAAGAATGCCAAACTATGCTTACTAAGAAATGCTGTCTACAAGATAACATGCAACAAATGTCACCAATTATTCATGATCAAATTAAAGAAAATTAATTTACGAATTAAACAATGAAAATAAACAAGTAAAAAAACACCTCCCTACTTGTCAAGACTTAGATCGCCAGAGAACAGACACTAAAGCTATTACAATCGAAAATGACCCACTCAAGTTGCACCTGCAAGCAGCATTCTACATAAGAAAATTCGAACCTCTTGTGAGGAATGCAGAGAGTTTGCTAACTTTTGTTTTAACATTGATTTCAACTTAGTTTTCTTTTATCATTTTTCCCACTGGCATTTTTCACTACCACCACACTTTTACATACACCTCCCGAGAGGTATACAGCTCACTCACTGCTTTTGTTCTTTTTTAACTTTGTTTTAGTTTTAGTGTACTTTATCGTTTCATACATATTTTTGTGTATTTTATTTCTAGTATAAAACATTAATACCATTTTCTCTCTTATCCCTGATGATGGCGTTGATCGGTGAAAGCTCAGATGATTTTTATCTGAGGTAGTGTTATGCCTCATTTGAATTTTACCGACATATTTTGCTTGCATTAGAATTGTTGTATATAGCTCATCTCATGCTAATTTTATTTCTCATTTTCACAGTGTTTGAATGTTGCTGCCAGCAACATCTGTTGGATTTATAGAGTGTCTATCAAACAGGCCCCCAAGTCATGACATCCCCTGCAATGCTTGGGTTTGCCTCAACCGCCTAATATCTGATAACATGAAAACTACCTTGGTCCTGACTTAGATCGATGCCATGCGGAATGGCCCGGTGCCTTAGATTACAAACCATGCCCCATATCATCAAAGCATGTCCCCTCATTTCAATTCCCCCTAACGATCTCAAGGCATCAAGATGCTGGATCCATCACCTGTACATGGCTAGTCCCAGCTGCCACAGTGACATACCCTCACCCTGCCAGCCAGAATCAATTGAGCAATGAAAGTTTGAATGTGATGTGCCATGTTTGTGGTGCTACAGAACTCCCACTTAGTCACTGCCGTTTTATTTGTCAAGAGTGAGAACTGGCACTGCAACTATAACATCTCATATTTAAGATAACAGCAGGCAGGAAATTTAAAAATAAAAAATATACAAAAAGTAATTAAATAAGAGCTGTTAATCTGTACCAAACTGAAAACTGAAACTGAAAACTGTGAGAAAAAGTAATATAAACTAGTTAATATTTTAGATTAATGCTGTTGGACTGGGGAGGACCTATTTAAAATTGAAAATAATGTCTGCATTATCTGAACAATGTTTTTCAGCTCCTGTGAAATCTTTTACATAATCACTTACATTTTCTGCCAATACACAGCATGTGTATGGCACTCCACAAGCTTCTGCAGCAGGCGATTTACAGTCAAAGTACCGGTTCACATTCCAATCATTCATGTTGGAACTTCCACAGCATTTGAACTGCAGGCAGTAACATATTCATTAACTTACTGGGTACAATATTCCCTAAAGCTAATTACAAACTGCTTTAAATTTATCAATTAAAACTCACTGTCAGACTAAAATAGACAGTTATTTCGAACTACACTGCAAGAAATGATACTTTAGGCTTCGTTTCTCCTCTTTACTACAATTTTTAGCTAGTTTAGAAATAAATGTACATTAGAATTTCTTTTTGACACAACATTTTTAAAAGCAACTGAAAGTTTGAAATTGTCAGACAATAATTTAGAATTAATTATTCTTTTATCTTTTAATTTTGGTACGTATTACAGAATATGATGTAGAATTATTCTAATAAAATTAAATCTGTTACATTTTGAAATCCATAATACAGTAATTAGTACCTGTTGGACTTCTTGATAAATGATGGTAATTTAGTAAAATGAAACAAAATTGCCTAATTGTTAATACTGAATAACTTAACAGCAGTACTGTTTAGCAAAATTCATGTTCATTTATGTAAATTTTGAGAAAAATCATCCTATGGTTTATTTTGACATTAATTATTATACTTTTACTGCTTATGAGAAGAGTATGCCATAACCGTAGTTTCAATTATAAAATGAATTTAAGTAGTCCAGGTAAAATCTGCAACTGAGTAATAAAACTATAAGATAAAACTGATTTTATGGAACTTGTATTGTGAAGCACTAAAACAAAACAGCTACATTTTTAACTAAAGGGCATGTCAGCATCAAGCATACAAACCCCTTTCTGAACAGAATCAATGGCATTCTGCAAGTCAATATCATCTCTGTACATCCTGATTGCCTTCAAGAACTGCCGATCTACTGAATTGCGAACCTAAACAGGAAAAACATTACAATGAAATTATTTTTGATTTACTATTCCTGACATCAATGTTCTGACTAATAATTCAACCCTTTTGACAGAATTTAACTTTTTCACAACATTTTCAGATATGAATTGTGAAGGTTTTTCATTCTAAGTAAAATAATCTAAGTATAATAAATTATTTTTATAATGTTGAATAATGAGAGAAAAACAAATACAAAATAATATATATTATATAAAAAGGTAAAACAAAAATACACAAAGAGTGGCTCAAAATGAATCCAATTGTTTGAAATTCATGGGTTTTGATTTATGAATAATTTGAAGAGGACATGAGGAAGTTTTAAAAAACATCACAGAAGGTATGGCAGAGGATAGAAAACAGTGGAGGGAACTTATACCATGTCCAGCCCTAGGAGTGAGAAACCAAAGATGATAAACAAGGAAGATAATGATGATAAAGCATCTACTAATTAAAATTATTTTTGTAATATTTTGAGAGAATCAAATTTTCATTTACATCTCTTTTTAAGGTTTTGCTTTTTTGTGACAATTCAGTCACTGCAGTGCTTTACTGCTCTCCAATAAAATGATGAACATTGTGCTTTTATGCTTAGCCATTCACAGGAAAAGTTTTCATGTTGTTGCCTTTTTGTTGCCTTATAAAAGCAGTTTTTTTTTCTTTGGCTGCAAAACCTGTTCTTATTTCTTACTGCTAAAAGCAAGTAATCCAATGTTTTTTTTACTACAAAATTAATCTGCATTTGGTATATTCAGAGCATTTTATGTACAAAATTGCCTATTATTACCAGTTCATATTTATGGCTATTACCGTACCTTCTCAAAGCAATAAAAGTCCATTCTCAAATAAATTGTTTTTTGAAGCTGTTTTTTTTTCTATTATTTTAAACATTTGTGAAAACATGCCACCTTACCTTTGTGTAAGACATCTATCAATGTTATGCCAGAAAAGGGGCAGGGTGGAGGGATGTATGGCAAAGGGCAGGATGGAGGAGTGCATGGCAAAGGGCAGGGTGGAGGGGTGCATGGCAAAGGGCAGGATGGAGCGGTGTATGGCAAAGGGTGGAGTGGAGGGGTGCATGGCAAAGGATGGGGTGGAGCGGTGCATGGCAAAGGATGGGGTTGGAGGGATGCATGGCAAAGGGTGGGATGGAGCAGTGCATGGCAAAGGGTGGGATGGAGCAGTACAAGGCAATGGGTGGGATGGAGGGATAAAATGGCAAAGGGTGGGGTGGAAAGATGCATGGCAAAGGGTGGGGTGGAGGGGTGCATCACGAAGGGTGGAGTGGAGGAGTGCATGGCAAAGGGCAGAGTGGAGGGATGCATGGCAAAGGGCAGAGTGGAGGGATGCATGCCAAAGGGCAGAGTGAAAGGATGCATGGCAAAGGGCAGAGTGGAGGGGTGCATGGCAAAGGGCAGAGTGGAAGGATGCATGGCAAAGGGCAGAGTGGAGGGGTGCATGGCAAAGGGCAGAGTGGAGGGGTGCATGGCAAAGGACAGAATGGAGGAGTGCATGGCAAAGGGCAGAGTGGAGGAGTGCATGGCAAAGGGCAGAGTGGAGGTGTGCATGGCAAAGGGCAGAGTGGAGGGGTGCATGGCAAAGGGCAGAGTGGAGGGGTGCATGGCAAGGT
>JANCMA020462687.1:0-10746 GCA_024336925.2 Zoanthus solanderi | reverse complement strand
AAAGTTGTGTACTCCGGATTTCAACATTTTGAGCAATTATTTATGGTGACTCAAACATTACAGCTGCAAACAAATAAAATCTACTGCAAACAAATAAGCAAAAGCAAATAAGACATGTCATTATCTATCATGAGCAGCGGAACATATTTTCAATTGGAGGGGTGTGAGCTTAATTGTCTACATATTAAGAAAATATACCACCAATGTATATTACCTTCAGTTCTATTTATTTGCACCTGTCCCATTTAAATTCTAATGTTTAACTGCTTGTAGTTGCTTTCAGTCAATGTCCTAAATATTATCTAGGTGAATATTTAATTTTGTAGCATATTTATATGTAGTTATTAGCCAATCCTAACAAATACACCAATTCAATACAAAATAATTCATTAACAACCTTGCTTAGTTGAAGAATTTGCACTATAATTATTGAGCTTTCATCAGGTCATGCAATATTGCCACCCAAAGCTTGATGACTAGGTATATCTGTATAGTTAGTTTTCATGAAGCAGAACTATTTACCAGGTATGAAAATATGTATAGACAATTGTATGTAATATTTAAAAAAATTCAAAATCACCCTCAAGTTCATTATTGCAAAGTTGCTTTTGTTGATGTATGTACCAAGCACAATAAGGTTAATAATCTATATTACATTAGGATTGGTATATTACAAAAAATGATTAAATGAAGCTATTTAAAGTAAATTTCTTCATTTTTGTGCCAAATAAATGTACCAGATGCTAATAGATATCTTAACCCAAGTTACTTACTACAATGAGTTCTTATGGGAATGAAGTAATGTGAATGCTATACCAAGAAACTATTATACAATCTTTATAACAAGTAGCAAATAAAAAGTAAATATTCTTAACCCTCTAACTACTGGGAACTTTTGCCATTTTGAACGATTTTTTGTATGAAAACAATCAATTGGCTTTCTCTCATCCATGATAGGCATTGCTATTGAAACATCCCACGTTGTGTAGTTACAGGGATTGTGTTTTCAGTTTAAGGCTGGTTTCCATATAGTAGTCTCGCGTCGTTTTGGGTCGTTTCGGGTCGTCTCAAATGGTTGGGACGACCCTGGACGACCGAGAAGACTATATGGATACTACATTGAGACGACTGCCAACGACCCAAAACTACTGACGACCCGGGTCGTTTCTGGGTCGTCTCTGATAGAATCGAGTTCTATCCGGACGCCCCAAAACGACCCAGGGACGACCGGAAACGGCTTAAAGGACTATATGGAAACATCAGAGACGGCCCAAAACGACCCGATACGACCCAAAACAGGCCCACAAGGCATTTCAGCTCCCAGCGTGCAGCTCCAGAAGTTGGCCAACGATAGAGAGTAAGCGATTAAATCTTTCAGGTGACATTCATGTGAACCTGGAACAAATTATTTCAATTAAAACTAATTTCGGAAGATCTAATTTGGCTTGCGTAGAAAAATAGGCTCACCTGAAGTAGTACTCTCGATCAGAGAGTCTGAGTTCTCTCGCAAGTGTGTGATACCAACCAAACTGTTCTCTTCTCTGGAAAATTTCACGTACCCAAAACCTATGCTTTCGCCTTTGTCGCTGTCTCCTTCTGCGACGAAGAATGACAAGCAGAAGTAAAAATGCCTGCAGAGCGGCCATGAGGTCTGTTGCATTCGCCATTTTGTACGAGTTTCCCGCTAAAATCGTGTGTGGGCCCCAGGACCTGTTTTTACAACCGCGTTCCAGACGACCCCTAAGCGACCCCAAACGACCATATGGAAATCGCCGGTCGTATTGGGTCGTTTCAGTTGCCTCGGTCGTTCGGAAAGACTTGGGACAACCCAAAACGACCCGAGACGACTATATGGAAACCAGCCTTTAATGTGCAGAAAAGTAGCAGAATGGTGTTAAATTTTCAACCAAAGTTTTGCTAGAATTGATAAAATATACGCGTTTCCGGCGATTTCAGAAGGTCTAATTTCAAAATTTACGCCCAAATAATAAAAATCGCCATTTTGACAACTTAGGGGAGGGAGGGGAAAGATGGAAAGGCTTCCCCGCCCCCACCCCAATTGCTGGCAAAAAGAAACTGCTCATTTGACCAGCGGCATCAAACAACACGGAAATTCCGGTGACAGAAGAACTGTTTGGTGAGACAAATTCCACAACGAAAAAGGTGTGTTAAGATTAAATGTAATTGATCTTCTCATAAAGAGATAGTCACGATGAATAGTGAAACTGTTAATAATGTGATTGAAAATCTTGTATGGTCTAAAGTTGAGTACAAGCTTAGAGATTTTGTGGGCAAGTTTGTGCTGCCGCAAATCGTTCGAGTTGAAGAGGGTTATTACGGGCCAACCGAGGACTCGTGCCTTGGATCGGAGCAAATCCTTACTCTTCATGCAGTTAGATCCTCTGAAAAAATTAGAGCAAAAGATCACCGAAATCGCGATATACACATACCTGTTAACTGCTCACAGCGAGTCGAAATACGCCCCCAAAATTTAAAAGACGTGTACGAGAGTGTTTCCGAATTAAGCTCGGTTTTCCCAAAGTTTGTTCGAGTCGTTCAGGGATATTATAATTTAGAAAATGAAGACCAGTGTGTCAGTCCAGGGGACAAATTGGAACTAAAGAGAATCACGCGTGGAGATATAGAGGACGTGTTGGAATTTGAAAATCAAGAACGTGTACAGGTTCGTTTGCCGATGAGTGTAAAGGCAGGTTTTCAGCCACTTGTCGATGGCCGTGAATATTATTTAAAGGAACTCATCAACTCCATGAAAACACCAGTCCTGTTCCAGTTTGTCGACTCTCAGGTTGACATGAGAGGTGCCTCGAATGTCTTTAGTTCAACTCTTGGTGTGTTGAAGCTGCTTGAAGTTTACAGAGACGAGACAATAATTTGTACAACAAAAGAATCGAACATGAGATATGTTGTGACTGTGCCAAAAAGTCTTGAAGTGACTGTGACAGTGGCAGAAGGAGCACTGATTGGTGACAAAGACTATGTTCGCATCTGTCACTCATTGCATGATGGAGTGAGCCTAACAAAAGTTGATAATCTGGAGTTGGAGAATTTGTATGCCTCTCGCAAACAAATTCGGGGTTACAGAAATCTTCAGGTAGGACTATCAAGCCCTCCTCTCCCACCACCACGTGAAGATCAGGAATCCCTGACAACAAGAGATGAAACTACTAACCACATTGTCACAGTTGCAGATAAAATACCATCAGATACTGCACAATACTCACTGCAAACAAAAACAAATGGCTCTGAAAGCAGTCCCTCTTCTGATAGAAAGATTTCTCAACCAAAACAGCACAATGCTAGTTACCATGATCATTTATATGAGCACATTCCAGGTGAGGAGCTTGAATCTCTTAAACTTAAAACTGGGAGTAAAAATGCTGATGAAAAAGTTCCATTGTTTGGACCATCACTTGATGAAATAGCTGACCAACAGCATTTAAACTGTAAAAAATCAATAACAACTGGTTGCTTGGAATCACAAAGTCATTCAGAATATGTCACTCTTGATCAAAAGAGTAATGGCAGATCAAAGCTATTTGATAAGCCAGATATGATGTCTTTGCAAGGATCAAAATCTGTGCCACCAGGCAGCAGTGAGACCAGGAAGAATAAGGTTGGATTCCAAATGACAGGCAAAACATATCGACCACCAATAAAGCCTAAACCAATCGCACCAAGCATACCACCAAGACCTGATACTGGTACCACAGCAACAATCCTTTCAGATGCTGGAGAAATGTTTAGTGACTTATTTTCTTTGACTGTCAAAGAAGTATCAGAATTTCTGCAAAAATACCACTTTGATGATTTTGTTCAATTGTTTTATGATAATGACATTGATGGAGAAATGTTGATGTCAATGGATGATGAAATGCTAAAATCACTCGGAATGAATGCATTCCAAAGTAAGAAACTTTTGAAGTTGATTGGTGGGTGGAGACCAAAAACCTGATTTACTTCATTTGTGCAGGAATCACCAAAAAATATTGTGTTACCAAAGGTATACTGTGTAGTGATTTTAAAGTTTCAGTGTTGCTTGACAAACTTATACCCTTGAATAAGTGCCACATGTGAGTCAAAAAAGTTAATATTGTAAGCATCACAGTCAGTCTAAAGCAGTGCTTGTTTGAGGATTTCATAAAAAAATCAAATTAACCATGAAAGAGCATTGAAATTTATTTTCAACAAAAGGGAAATGGGATATTTTTATTTGCCTTGCCTGCTTTTAAAAATGTTTCTCCAAAATTTTTGTTTCTTGTTGTTCTGTTATCCCGGCTGTGTACTTTGCCATTACAAGTCCATTTGTTTTGTTTTTTTCCAAATCTGTAAAGATAAAATTATACCATTAAAAGAAGACAAGATTTGTTTCATGCATTCCTAGACATTTTAAACAAACATCAAACTTAATTGCTGCTCTTGACTGACATTAATTGGAAGCGCCCCAGATTTACAGTAATAAGCATTGTGGCACTTATTTAATACAATATTTACTGCAGAAACGGATATGATACATTAATACTTATTGAAACACTTTCCAAAATTTAGTTTGTATTAATATTACTTACCAGTGAGATTGAAGATGGAAAATTTGCAGCTTTTCAGGTGCAAGTAAAACACCTTAATTTGTAAAACTACAAAGACAAATTAGAAAAAAACCTAGTATATAGTTAATGGGATATTCATACCCAACCTCCCACTGTGTTTTTGTTTCTGTAGTCTGTACATCTACAGTAAGTGCAGCCATTATGGTGTTTTTTTGCCTCCTCTTACATGACTGGAAGTGAATCTTTGGTATCAAAATGCCATAAAAATCAATAATTAAAATCATTTATAATAAGGTTAAAACCAGCTAGAATCAAATTAAAGGTATTTTAAAATTTATTGCAATTCTTTGCCTGGTAATACCAGCAACTGAAAAGTTGATATTTCAATGCTTCTACCAAATTGGACAATTTGAAACAAACCTGTAGTGTATTTTTTCATGTTATTTTAAAGAAGGTGGAAAAGTATTAAAGAAAAGTTTGTTGAAATATTAACTTGGCTTTATTTTGCTAAGTAAAACATAACACAACAACATTTCCACTTCTTTGTATTTTGATTAATAGTAGTAAAAAATTACTAGAATTTCATAAGTGGATGTGACATTTGTTATTTGTGTTTATGAGAACTAAGGTAAGGATTTGTTTTTATTAGTAGATATTAGGCAAAATTAAGTTATAGCTAGAAGCCAAAATGGTATTTCTTCTTTAACAATTCACTAAATTGTTATAGTTGTCCAATATTGTTTTGTGATCCAAAGGCCATTTTTAACTCTAGAAGAATGCAAATATATTGATTATGCATGAACAAGCCATTAAGTTAAAATGCGAAAAAGCCATGATTATATAGTTTGCTTTTATTGCTTATAAATTATATTAACAACAACAACAACAAAAGCAATTGTAATTATGATAATGAGCTTTAAATTAATATAATTTTTTGGTTATTGAATTAACTTTTATTACTGAAATGAAGTTTCACATTTAATGATGAAATAATTACATATGTATAAATATATGTACATATACCGTACTATAGTTCAGATTTTGAAAATATTAATTAAAAATAATACTTTGCAGTGTATTTGGCCATTGAGCTTGTTAGGGGAAGTTGACTTGGAGTTGGTGTCAAACTAACTGAAAGAAAAGAAGCCATATGTTTGTATGCAAACAATAATCGTGGTGTCCATTAATGAAACAGACCAGATCAATTAGTTGAGAGTTAGAAGAGTTAGCTAGAAGAACCACTAATAGCACCTGGAGAAAGCCCCATTTTATTAATTCTTGATAGAAAACTGTCTTTTGCTTTTGAATCGCTCACTCCTCCCTTTTCCCTTTTCCAGACATAGCAATAGAACATGTTTTGTACCAAACCATGCTCTCTATGCAATTAGGTAGATTAAAAACAGAACAATGTAGCATTATATTTTGTTTGGAACTGTTGAAGAGTTACTACTGAAAACAAACAGATTTGAAGGGTGACCAATTTTGTTCGTATCTAATTATAATATGCTTTCTTAAAGTTGGTTTTCCTTTGACACTAAAAGCGCTTGAATGATTAAAATCTTTAAAGTGATAGTCAATGTCATCGCAGGTGTTAAAACCAGTACGAGAAAGGAAATAGTAGATCATGCAAACAAATAAGAGATTAACAATTTATGCCATAATTATTTAAAACAGATTGGAAGAAAGCTGAGTTCTTTGGTCACATCATGATCAAAAACAAAAGTGGCCATTATGCAATGCATCTGATATTGAATTAGTATATGTAATCGAACCTTTACGAGTTCAATATGGAATTAATTTGCACGAGTGCGTTTTAAAAAGAATCAAAATAGCGTGAGCCCGTTAGGGCGAACGCAATTTGAGCTTTTTGAAATACACAAGTGCAAACTAATTCCATATTGAACGAGTAACAGGTTCGATTACTTGTTAATCATAATAATGAATAGAAAAAATTATAGAAAAACGTCGGTGAAAAAGCAAAACGTGACAATGACAACGTGACAATTCATGCGTGCATGGACAATTCGACATGCCTTAATCGTTGTCATAGAAACTTCTGTATTTTGATTTATTAGCTTTGAGATTAATTGCACGAATTTACAAAGTAATTGCACTGCTCTTTGACCAATTATAATCAAGTGATTTTTTCATGTGTATGATTATGACATATATTACTCTTATTTCACTGCAATTTTTTTGTTTGCATGTTACGTCATAGTCATATGCATAGGTCTCAAATATTAAAATTTACACATCTGCAATGATGGGCGCAGTCCCTTTGTAGATATGTATTTAGATTTAAAAAATTCAATTTTGAATCCTATCATTTGTCGTATTTTATGTGTTTAGAAAACAATGGTTTTGAGTTATGTTTCAATATTATTTCATTAAATTAGCCATAAATTAGTGAGAAATTGGAATTCTTGCGCAAGAGTCCTAATATGGTTTTGCAACGACATGCAATGTGTGATTGGCTCGGGCATTGCCATCACCATGACAACTTGATTGAAGGGAGACAGTGCATTCAGAATAGCATTGTGTGAAGTTATTGGGTTTTTGGATGGCGAAATAACTGAAGTCAGTGATAGGCGTTAGGATTTCTGCATGCTCAACCGGCAGCAAAAGCTAATGTTGCAAGTGCTATAATTACTGATTTGATTTGTGAAGAACTAAGTGTCGGCCTGCTATTGTACTAAGTTTCTTGTTTAGTTGTTAGTACGCCTGCATTGCTCACAAGGCTGTGCTATGTCAACAAATGTGCTTGAGTCTAGGTTGCTCGAAAGCAAACCGTGATTAAAACTCAAATGTTATTCAAATAGTTTTAATGAAGGAGAATGTGACTGAGCAAAGTACCGTGAGTATCACAGTGATGTTCAAAGTCTTGGCCGAAGTCGAAAACGAGAAAACAATTTAAGGACATGAAGTGAATTTGGTTGTTAGCGTAATATTTTTGTTTGCACAGACTTATTGAATTCCTTTATTCCTTCTTTGTGTATTATTCGGTTTTAATATCATATGATGTAAAAAACGTTTTTATAAATCATGAATCTCTGAATGAGTGCCTAAAATAAAAATAAAACAATCGTGTCTTCACGCGGAGACTGTGATATAGCTATTTCTTGTAGTTCACTGCTGATAATAAAAAACTTAAAACTTAAATGCATGTATCAGATGATGAATTGCGATAAAATCCACTTATTTGCTAAGCTTCAAAAGTAACGATTGGCGAACATCGGTTGAAAAGTACTGCAGCAGTCTGATTTAAAAACTCCATACAGCAAGGTCCGTGATAGCGGGTTCTGAAAATTTTCGCTTGGCCGCTTCACCATTGCCAAAGCGAGTTTCGAGTGTGGGAATTCATATTTGGTAAAAGTAACAATACTCTTTCACTCATCCCTGTATGCGGTTATATTGCATGTCAGGTAAAAGCCACAAAAAAACAACTGAAAAACAACAAGCGCTGTTCGAATATATATATAAATAAAAAATGTGTCGATTGCGATAATATCTAAAATTCATTTGATTACTTCAAACAGTGCAACTTTATTATCATACAAAGTAATAAATAGTTCGTTTGTTTCAAACCTTTTTTTAATTACTGGTTTGAAATCAGGCAAACGATTCACTAAAACTTGCTTAGCAGTTATCACAATCGTCAATCGGTAAAGGATGGACAGATTGAATGATTGATGCGAATAACGATTGCTCGCACTCGCTTACACTGATTTCGCAGGATGTTTTCTTTATAAGAATTTCGATTTTATGTTATAACAGCTCAGTTAAAGGTATACTGTTGATTTATTCTGTTTTAAAAAGCGGGCAACTCAGCTTCCTGTTTCTCCAAAAGGTAGGACGCTAAGTTTATCACACAACACTGAGTCACGTTTTTTAAAAGTCATAGAAATTAATACATTTGCGACAAATCTATGAGTTTGGTTATTACATGCTACAAAGTTTTATATACATAGTGAAATATAATGAGTTTTTTCAATCTTATGTTTAAATTTACGCTTTGAAATTATGGCAGCCATGTGGGTGGACATGTCGAAGACGTGGCGCTGCCATAAAACCTCGTTCCCAGAAAAAACGAGGTTGGCGCATGGCTTCCATACATAAATTTTCTCTAAACGTCCAGAAATTTTGTTCGCCAATAACTCCGTAAAGAAATGCCTTTTGCTCCAAATATTATCCCAGAGCTGATGTTTTTATTGCTCTGCAAGCTTATGAGCTTCTTATCCTGTTCTTTTAAATAGCAGTTTTGCAAATAATAGTTGCTTAGGTAATCCGGCATTGTTATTCTGGACTTGGGTTAAGCAAACATTACAGCTGCAGTTGGTTCTTTATGAAAAAAATTAGGATTATTTTAAAATACAGTTCAGATTTTCCATGGAAGAAAATAAAATCAGTCTCTGTAATGTTGGAAGTAAGAACATGGGTTAAAATTTTAATCCTGCGTTAGTATTAATCGGCTTTTGAATAACCGCGCCCTGGGGTATAGGGCAGGTTTAATAACGTGATCAATTATTGATACACAAAATGCCTGAGGTAACCATAATTAGATTAAAACTCGCCATTTCTAATTGAAAGTTATATAATCATAATGCCAGGATATGAGACTGTGATATTACATAAGGGCATCCAGATTGAGGGTAATCGGCTCCGCAGGTAAACCGTCTGCACGCAGGCTAGAATGAGGGAAGCAAACCAGAAGAATTAGACTGCACGAAGTGACTTCAACAAAAGCGCGCCGAACACTATGTCTGTACTACTCTATATTATATAGTTTTTAAAAGGTCAACGAACTAGGACAACTTTATTGAGTTTTGAAGACATGATTCGATTGATTATCGATCATCTCCAATTGCAAGTTACTGATTACAATAAGTTACTATACTATTTACTAGTTATTTATTGTTTACAAGACAATGTTTTAGGAGTATATATCTACAACAGCAAGCTGCCACATACAAACCTTTTTTTATAAGAAATTATCCAGTTTATAAAAATCACAAGACTCAGATTTTGAAAATTTTAACAATAAGAATTAGACTGACCCGCACAAAGAATTCTTCTATATTATATTTGTTTCCCTGCTTTTCATAACTTTGGTAACCCTTTTCTTTAAAGCTAGTTTCTATCAAAATCTTATATGTGTTTTGATCGATCAAAAGTGACTAAAAATACTAGACTATTTCTCTTTTGTTCTTCCGCCTGCAGAACATATTTTTCTTGCATTGTAAGCAATTACTTCAGCCCCCTCGATTCAGAGATGATATAATTGCAAAGTTTGCAATATATTCACTCTATAGATGTAAAAAAAAACACTAAATAAACCTTATATACAGATACCAAAATTTCCCAGTAAATTCACTGCGAAGTTTATCTTCTGTATATATACTGAGTAAAAATATAGTGTCACTTTAGTACAGCGTAAGTTAAGCTGACACCAAACATCCTGTGCGAGTGCCTTAGCCTTATCTCAGTTCCACCTTCCAAGCGCAAAAAGTCTGTTTTCGAATTCCTAGCACACATTCTTTGTGTGTTTCCTACTTCTCCAATGGTATATTATTGATTTTACTGAAACTTTGCGTTCGTTAAGACATATTTTAAGAAGCAGCAAATAGGGTAAAAGTTGCACGACTTTGCAGTTCGTAATCATTAACACCCCGCAAGCGTTTTAAGTCTGATACCAATCTTATAAGTTCAAATGAAAAGACAAACAAAGGGACTAACAATCGTAAAAAAGTTTCTACCATCCCGTTTATGCCCACCCTCATCTTTCTTAGTTAGAACACATTAGGAAATGAAATCGCTGTATAAAATTTTCCAATTTTTCTCAGTCCACGTGCGGAGCCTGAGAATCGATCCCGGGTCGTAGAGGTGGAAGGCGCGACTGATGATCACTACGCCAACTTGAGATATATACAGAGGGAAAACTTCGCAGAGAATTTACTGCGAAATCGGGATATTTTGTATATACAGAGGAAAAACTTCGCAGTGAATTTACTGCGAAATCGGGATATTTTGTATATATTATACAGAGGAACATTCTTCGCAGTGAATTTACTGCGAAATCAGGATATTTTATATAAACTGAGAGGAACAACTTCGCAGTGAATTTACTGCGAAATCGGGATATTTTGTATATATTATACAGAGGAACATTCTTCGCAGTGAATTT
>JANCMA020462580.1:0-10747 GCA_024336925.2 Zoanthus solanderi | reverse complement strand
ATCTGGTACTGAATTAATTTACTGTGGCTTATCATTCTCCACAATAAATTATATGAATGATCAGTTTTCCCTACAAATGTAATTTTAATTTTTTTCAATATATCTAATATTTCATTTGTTTAAAATCAAGTTTTATCTTGATTGTTGCACAAAATATCTTTGTAAGTGCGCTGAAGAGACTTTTTCTCCTAACAGGCTACGTATAAAAGCTTAAAATAAGCTAAAAAGAATTTCATAATTTACCGCATAATAAGCCCTGAAACGCCGCATATTGAGCCCTGAATTGCCGCATAATTTCGGATTTTTTATCGCACTTTATCAGAAGCCCTGTATATCGCTCAAATCCAAAGAACTGATCCAAGCGTCTTGCACATATTTGTGTGGTTGGTTCCTGTCGTAATACATATCGTGCGCCGAAAAATTTCCAATCCTGTCTAGCCCCGTCTAGTCTATAAAATAGTTTGCTCCTGAACAGCAAAAGATCAGTAATACATCAATCTTTCTCCTCTTTTTTCTCCTAAAACTGAATCAATTACTCTAAAGGTACTAGTATAATAATAGTATAGTAGTTTATAAAAATGTTTCGTGAATACTAACTGAGGAGAACTCGATTTATTTTATTAGAATTAATTACAAGATAACGCCTATTTTTTCTCAAAAAAGTGGAAAAGGATATACCTTTCGTGCATTTCGAACAATTTTGCGAATTCTATTTTATTTTAGAGGCATATTTCTCCAGAGGGTTCATTGTTTAGGTCGAGCCTCGTTTCCATACAGAGCAAACGGTCTAAAGAAGCAGCTCAGTTTTTAACTGCATATTTCAGCACTTTCCCATGGACGGATATTTTCGGATTTTTTTCCTGTTATGCAGGACACTTTGATCTTTTAGAATCCGTTGAAACATCTTCTGTTGCAATTTGTCCCAGGTTGAGCTCATTTTCGCCTAGAATTACTGGACAATTCAAGACTTTCTTTGCTATATGCTTTTGTTCTCCTTTTTCCTATTGAAATATGACGTTGACCGTGCAAAACTAACAAAAGGCTTTGAGATGTAAATGAGCAAATGGCTAATAGACTAATGAAGCATGAAACCTAGAAAGAAACATTGTAATCTTCGTTGTAGTTTGCTAAGTTTCCTTACCAGTTCACTCTAACAACTTTAATATTAATTTTAATACATTAGAACAATTAAGCTCAAAACATTTTGGAGGTTAGAAAAAGCACCTTCAGTTCAATATCATACTCTTTATAACGGCATTCGTTTGAGTTGTAAAAGTTACATTTTCTATACTACCCTCTTTAAGACATCTAACACATTCTGAAAAATTATATTTTAAGGCTTTCAATTCAGCAACTTTTTATATTTTTCTAACATACCTCCGCTTTACGACAAACTAAGTTCCCAGGAAGAGAAATCTTCGAATCAGTTTGAGCTAAAATAGAAAATGGAAGGTGACCTTCTCCTTTGCTCATATCCACACGTTGTGAAGTTCGCACAGCCAACATTCCACTATTGTCTCCACTCACTTTTCCGATGTTCAATTTCACGTTTGCGCCGGAAATTCCTAGTTTCCCTTCTCCAGTTAAGCTTATCTTTAAAAAAGAAGTGAACCAATCATCAATTTGAGGGTTGGGAACGGAATTAAATTCCATTCATGTTGATTCACTCATATTGCACTCTTAATCAATAGTCTCAATGAGACAACTCACGGATACTGTGCGCAAGTATAACTACAACTCAGAGCAAAACAAGCATCCTCCACACACAAGTCGTTCAAGATTCCTGTCAAAGAGTGAGAGTGTTATCCCAGATTTCCCTCTGCTTTTTTCAGTTCGGCTTTAAATGTTTGAACGAATATGCATGATAATGGCAAACAATTAAACCCATTCCCTAAAATCAAAGAATCGAACTCAAGGTTGCTTAAAAGGTAAAACTAAAGAAGAACAAGTTCCGTAAACCGGTAAATATTACGAATCGAGACACTTTATATACAAACCAACAACGCAAAAGCAAACTGGAGGATTCTGTTGTTTCACCAAATTTTATGCAAATGAGAAAGTCCTAGCTATAACTCATTGCTACTCGTACGGAGTATCCTTGAGTCAAAAATAAAAGTAGCGTTGACGTTAATAAAAGTTATAAAACGAACGTCCTTCTGTCTAAACTAACTATCTCCAGGTAAGCTTCTTGGTTTTTCTAATCGTTTAAACAACTAATTAGAAAAAGGTGCAAAAGCAGGCTAGAGGATTCTATTGCTTTACCAAATTTTATGAATCACACTAATTAGAAAATGGTGCAAAAGCAGGCTAGAGGATTCTATTGTTTTACCAAATTTTATGCAAATGAGAAAGTCACAGCTATAACTCATTGCTACTCCTACGGAGTATCCTTGAGTAAAAAACAAAAGTAGCGTTGACGTTAATAAAAGTTATAAAACGAACGTTCTTCTGCCTAAACTAACCATCTCCAGGTAAGCTTCTTGGTTTTTCTAATAGTTTAAACAACTAATTAGAAAAAGGTGCAAAAGCAGGCTAGAGGATTCTGTTGTTTCACCAAATTTTATGCAAATGAGAAAGTCCCAGCTATAACTCACTGCTACTCGTACGGAGTATCCTTGAGTCAAAAACAAAAGTAGCGTTGACGTTAATAAAAGTTATAAAACGAACGTTCTTCTGCCTAAACTAACTATCTCCAGGTAAGCTTCTTGGTTTTTCTAGCAGTTTAAACAACTAATTAGTTTATGTTTTGTTTTACATCTCACCTCTTCAATGTCGAAACTGCTTCTAACTTCATCCTCAGTTACAATCCACGTGCTACTCATTCCCGAGTTGACAGCTGTTTGAGTAATAAGCGAAGGGTCTTCTCGTACAAACAAGCGAATGCGATTCATAGCTGCATAGAGTCCAACCCTCCTTAACAACACAGTAACCTGTACAAAGGGAGTGAATATCCTTTAAAACCGTTTAGCACAATAAGCATTAAAACATATGAAAAGAGTAATAAAAACTCCAAATAAAATGTTTTCCATTAAGAAATAAATAAAAAGTCATAAAATGTTTGCATTTGCAACAAAATAATTTTTACATAAGTAAAAATAATTTGAAAGTATTTGATAAGTAAAGCTTTGCTAAAGCAAAGTGTAGTAAATGCTAAAATTATAAGTCGACGTTTCGGTGTCTCCATGACACCATTGACAATCTTGACAATGACATTGTCATTGACATTGATATCTTGACAATATTGTCATGGAGACGCCGAAACGTCGACTTATAATTTGAAAGTAAACCTCAAAATTAGCAATAAAGTAAAAAAATCAATAAGTATGAAAAATAAATATTATCCAATCGTCCTCTCGGCCTTTCATGAAAATGCCAACAAGAGGTGAGTTAGGTGACAAACCATCCAAGCCAGTTCCTATAAATTAGTGCAAAAAAAAAAAGAAAAACATACAACCACGCCATCATTAAATACGAGACGGTGAACACTGTTTGTCGTTTAATAAAACATTTTCTGCGTGCATTCATAGGCCGGTGAAAACAGAGGGGAGCTTTTGGAAGAATCCAAGAGCAGATCAGTGAAAAACCCCACACGTCGTATTGAATTTTTAACTGCTTTATTCTTAATCTTGGCCGAGGTTTTTAATAGGCTATGATGACACAGAGAACATTTTTTTATACAATTACAATTTCCCAACTTAACAAAACGAAAGATGATATACAAAGCGTGTATGTATAGTTTTATCTATTTCATGAACTGTAGTCTCTCACAACCTAGAGACAGCCAATCATATCGCTCACGTCAATTTCGTGCTTTATGAAAGTAAACTTGTTAACCAACCAAAACTGACGTACTATACAAATTGTTTTATAAAACTCAGTATCAAAAATTTTCTCACAATAAGAGTTCCCATCTGGGTTCAATTCCCATCTGGAGCTCAGATTTGTCTCTAAATGAGTTTATATCACTATAATAATAATTATCATTATTATAATTATGTTATTTCAGCTTTTACTCTGGCTGTTGGGTTGCCGTCATTACTTCTGTTAGACAAGTCATAACAAATGACTATTATTATTGTTATTATTATTATTATTATTATTATTATTATCATTATACTACGGACTCCTACAGGGACCTCATCCCAAAACAGATATATATATATATATACAACCTTCACGAAAACGAAAAGAAGAGAAAGTATGGAAAAGAACTGATTCACATGCTCAAGTAAACGATTTCGAGATTGACATGGAACGAGCTGGAATCTCTTGAAACACACATTTATACTTTTTGAGATTTTATAATTTTTTTGTGGACAGTTTAAGAAGATTTTTTGATATTTGATATTTTGTATTTTAAGATGTTGTATTTTTAATAACCGTTGTACATATATTTTTATTGGAATAGTTAGAAATAATGTTATTATCATTTTTAAAAAAATTATTATCATTATTATTATTATTTATCACTATTTATTATAACTAGAGACTTTATTAGAGTGACTGTATGATGCAGTTAAAACAATCACTAAGTGCATAACACAAAAATGTTATTCATATGACTGTGTGATAGAGTCCATGAATCCATCAAATATAGTGATCTCACTCGCCATATGAGTTCCGGCGGCTCATTGATAGGGTTCCAACTATTGTTTGGAAGGTCATTGGTTTAATTCCCATCTGGAGCTCAGTCTTATTCTGAGTTTCTTGTCCCGAATGAAATTATATACGCAATTTTCCAAATGATCATCCTGTTGTATAGATATCTGAACAAACATAACTAAAATGCTGATGAAAATAAATAGCAAAACAGTTACTATTCATCAGTTACTGTATGTCTTTTGTCTTTATTTCATTTAAGTACAAAAACCTGCACACAGCCTATGAACATCTGTAACAGAAACTATATAGACCTACTTCTAATCCACAAGTTGCTTTATGTTTTGTCATTAATTCATCATTTTCCATAAATCAGAGTCCCAATCAAATTTCTAAAATCTCCTAAAACTAACAGCGAGGACCAAACGACCCGGAGAAAGCCTTCAAATTAAAATACAAAATCAACCAACCTTGTCTGCATTCTTTTGTACGTTTGTTCTACCAGGTTGACCCGACTGGCATCCAGTTGTGTCAATCCACTGAGTGGACCCCCAAACTTGTTTTCCGCTGTGTGAAACAATTAGCATGTGCTGTGTGTTGTAATGTGTCGAACCACATGCAGGATATACTAGAATGTACTCCAGAAACAAAGCCAGGGGGAACTGATACGTTATTGTCACTAGTGTTGCTGATGTGAAATACCACCTGGAGGAACTCAAGAACAAATTCGCAAGAATTCCGTTTCCATTCGTAGGGGTACCACTAGTGGTAAGGCGTATACCATTGGGTGCTTCATAAGACCTAGAAAAGTAACTTCCGTAGCCAGATGGATTTCCCACTAAGTGAAGTTCATGAATTTCTCCGACAGTATATATCTGTGATGAAGGGTGGTTATTGTTTACTATTAACTTTCGATAAGGTGCACTGGAGTTAATGAAGTCTTCAATGTAAACTGTACCCGCTCCACCTTGCTGAGACTTACTAAGGCCGCCATATGCCTGCAGTGTGCCAAGGAAGGTACTGTTCCCATAATGCCGGAGGACAATTCGACCTCCAGCACCTCCACCGCCATAAGGAAAACCTCTTGAATACCCTAATCCACCATTGACTTCAGCTGATCCTTCTCCATCAAAATGATGAGTCTCCAAAATAATGCTTCCACCCGCTCCACCACCCCCTAAAGACAAAGTTTAACAGTTACTAGCGCTAGCTGAAACGATGGCTACAAGGCTGAAACGCTAAAGCTGTAAATTCTCTCTCTAACTAATTTACGCAGTAAAACGCATCTCTAATTTACTTCTCCTTGATATAGATCAGAACCATAGTAACTTAATCAACTTACGAAATGCAATACTAATGCTCTCTTAATTAACATTACCTTCTTTGCCTTGTCCATCCCCAGACTCGCCATTCGCAGATATTTTACCTTCTAGCCGCAACATGTAGGACACATTAAAAATCAATTTACCACCTCCGCTTCCACCACTGTATCTGTGTCCAGCTCCTCCGCCGCTGCCAAATTTTGAAGGGAAATAAAAAGAGTCATAAGAAGTGGCACTAACAAATTGGTTAGACCCTCGGCCTCCACGTCCACCGTGTCCTCCTCCTCCTGCAGCTCTAGTGTTTGAGGACAAAGGTGCAACTGGTCCTGGAGATGGGCCTCTACCGGGACCAAAGCCCCGATAGTCTGCATTCACGTGGCCTGGAAAATGTTAAAAAAAATTAAATAGGAAACCAAAGTTTGCCATGACACACTTCTATAACTATCTTTAAATCTCTTAACTTACGTAAGTAATCAACAATGGTCATTAGGAGATTTTTCAGAAGAGGCAACATGCACAAAAATTAGCTGGCTGTTTTCTTGCAATGAAATTGTGTACGTTTATCTCCCTAGATCCCCAGATATCGAAACCATGCGAGTATTCCAAGCATTTTCTTGATTAGTAGCAGTTGTATTATTAGTAAATAAAAAAATCGTCAAGACATTTCAAGACCACTTCAAAATTCTTGAGGTTGAAAGCTAAGTTGGGTAAAAGCTACAGAAAATAACAAAACTTTTTTAAGTGCCGCTATGAAATAAACACTGCATATATTTCTATCGACGAGACGTTTGAACAAAGCACTCTAATGATAACAGAATATCAAATAAAATCAATTCTATTAGTTTTTAGCTTTAAGTGGTTACAATATTTACAAAGTGATAAAAGTTTCCTCACGACAGAGTTACCACATATCATAGTGAAATGTAGACAAAAAACATTAATAATTACTATGTACATATTTTTATACACACAAAATGATGAAAGAAATTATAAAAACTTCAATACGTTTCGAGGTCATTCTGACCTCATTATCAAGTGAAAGTGGTCCTGATTTAAATTGAATCTGCTAAAATAAAGTAAACTACTTGTTGCCCCTGCAGGCTTTTGGCCTCTGGGCCAATAGAAAGGAGGCACAATAGAAACCCCCGCGTAGAGAAAGTAAGAAAAATAAATGGCTCCGTATGCGATTCGGAGTGATTACCCGAAAGCCCGCAAAGGATCTCTGGGATTGCCCACACGCCAGAAAAAGTATAACTGAAGAAAACACATCTAAGTAAAGGCGAGGGCAGCTGTAGTAAGAACTATTTAAAGTAAATATAAATAAAGAGTTAGGACCTTCCTCAGGGAATCCATTTGTATGTTTAGAGACGGCTTTTGCTTTTGTATTAATAGCATTTCGTATAATAAACAATCAAACTTGGTGCTGCACTTCATTTTTGTCATGACTTTGAAATTTTTGGTCAGATCCCCTAGGGTTGTCCCATGACTGGTCTTGTAATATTTGTAAACAGAAGAATAGTTCATTTTGTGTTTTTCAACTCTTTCATGAGGTTTTCGCATCATATAACTTTCACCTGATAATGGGGTCAGAATGACCTCAAAACTTTGTGAACATTTTATAGTTTCCATCATTTTATGTGTATCAAAACATTAGCTTATCAAAACATGTTTTTACAGTTTTATGTTTTATTTTTACATTTTAGAATTTAGTTTTCAACTCGTTTTAAGTTAAATTTTAATTTTAGCTAATTTTAGCATCCCTCCACTTCGCTTTTGTTTGATTAATTACGAAATATGGTAGCTAAGGCAATGTTAATTTAGATTTTAGTCAATGTTACCTCCGACATCAACAGTTGCATTAACCGCTGACACAAGAAGGTTGTTTGCTTTCACCACTCCTCCTGCATTGACTACAAATCGGGTTGCATTAAGAACAATCTGGCTATCTGGAGGTTCAGACGTAAGATACAATTGTCCTCTAGACCGAACGGAAATGTTCCCAAACTCAAAAACACCCTCTCTTTCATCCTTAGAATGCGCTGCGGACCACAAATACAGCTCGCCATTTCGATCAATGACATAATCACCAGCTTCCGACAGAGTCCCATTTACCTCCATCCAAACTTCGCGAAGAGAAAGACGAGAAGGCACTTCAATGGAGCCATTTCTATACACGTGGGTATTAATGGGGTAGTAAATATCGACAATGTCAAAGGTCACAGTTTGCTTTCTTCCAATATGGAAAACTGCATCCCGATCACCAAACAGTTTACGAGAGTAAAAGTGGACATTCCGACTCACACCACTGCCGTAGAGCGCCACATGTACATTACCATAAATATGAAACTCGTCAAAAGTGAACGTTGTTGTCTCATTGAACCATGAAACACAGCCAAAACCACTTATATCTCTATAGATTCCATGCTGAAGATGTCCTCTCTTTCCAAGTGATAAGGAGTATTTCCGACCTCTGTTATCAAGTCTAAGCACTCTGCTGACAACACGAGTCTCATTTTTAGTTTCTAAATAAACGGTCCCTGGGCCTCCATCTTCTATAGAACTTGTTCCTCCCTTAGCTGATATCGAGCCGTTATACTTCTTCATAGTCTGGTGATAAATAGCAATCCTACCTCCCGATCCCCCTCCTCCAGAGGATGGAGATCCTGCACCTCCATTAACGCTTATCGTACCAAACCCACTCAATTCCTTGCAGTTAATCCAGACACTTCCGCCACTGCCTCCACCTGCAGTACTAGACTTTGGGCCATTCTCACCATCACAAGTTATTTGACCATCAAGAATCATATGATGTGTGTAAAGCTTTATAACACCTCCACCTTCACCACCCAGTCCTCCACGTGACAGGATGTTGCCACTGCCTGAAACAGATCTTGTCCGGTAATCCCCAAAATACAGCTCCCCTGAAGATATTTAAAAAATGTAAATGTAACTTGACTTGATATACTCAAATTTGCTGCAAAAACGTTTTTATCAATACTTTAAGAATCACTTTCAAAGCCAGTTCAAAATCACAAATCAAAAAGTATTGATAAAAACGTTTTCGCAGCAAATTTGAGTATATAAAGTTGCTGCAAAAACGTTTTTATCAATACTTTAAGTATCACTTTCAAAGCAAGTTCAAAATCACAAATCAAAAAGGCCTCTATTATTTCACAAAGCGAATCGATTGACCCAATGCCTAAGACGTCATAGTGATACCATTTTATATTTTGTTTTGAACTGATGAGGTAATGTGATCCGCAGTTCCTGAGCAATGACTGCTCTTTTTAAACGACTTAGTTTAAAAAAAATTAAGTTAAAAATGAAAAAACAAAGAGACAAAGGAATGTAAGGCGGCCACTAAAATGCAAAATACAAGAAAATAAACAAAGAAAATTAAGATGATTAAACATACGGTTTTCACTATAAGTGTATTTTTAATTCACAAGTAACTGGCGATGAATTACCGTGATGTAACCCAAAGCCGCCTGCGCTGCCATAGTCCCATGGAGTGTACAGGGATCCATAAAAGGTACCAACTTTTCTCGTAGCCTTGCCACTGCCTCCAGTTGACGCATATCCTGCACCACTAGCACCAAGGGCATTGTCAGAGCCTTTGCCGGGACCCGACGTAGCCATAAATGGCTTCCATAGTCCTCCTTTTTCTGACTGATATCCAAGATGTCTGTGAGTCAGCTTACCACCAGAGTATACAGCGAGAAGATGATAAGCTGTGATGTTCAAACGGTTATTTGAAAAAAAGTTTCCACCACCATAAATCTGAAATGCAAAATTGTGTAATTTATAGCTGACTTTAACAATGGTAAGAATAATATATCAAGTGACTTTAAAATGCCATTTCGGCATTTATTCCTTTTCAGTACAATGTTTTTAATTGTTTAAGGATAGAAAAATACTCAATGAAGTGAATCTTAAACAACGAGCATACCGTCAAGTTGGTAACCAGAACGTAAGTACCGAGGTGGCGCTGTAGTGAATGGAGCTCGAATGTGCCGTTGTCCTGGACGTGGAGTGACCTTAATTTGTATTCAGAAGGATTTGTTCTTCTTCCTAAACTGGAGTTGGAGTCACCGTAGAACAACCCACCATCGAAAACGTACATGTCTTCCACACCTGATATCTGTGCATTTTTTTTAAACAAGTACAATATCAAATTACAATGTCTGGGGTCGACTCTTTCTAGACAAACAAAGAACTGATTTACAAAAACCAGGCAATAAATTTATTGTACAACCTCCTACATTAAATAACACACAAATATCAGAAGATAATAATCACTTTTGCTTACTATAGATTAAAACAAACTTTGGTAAGAAAGCGAGGCAGTCAGAAAATTACCAGGAGCTTTATTTCAACTTCTTACTCAACGCCATTGTCATTGAGAAAATTTCCTTACCATACCTTAAAGGTAGATTAGGGTATTCATATTTTATTGGAAACGCACACCAAAGCATCATTCAACATTCGAGGCGATATTTCAAATCCATTTATGTTATTACAAATCCTGTTAAATATATTATAACAAATCCTGTTATGATATTACAAATAATGTTATGTTATTACAAATGCTGTTATGTTATTACAAATCCTGTTACGTTATTACAAATTCTGTTACGTTATTACGAATTCTGTTATGTTATTACAAATGTTGTTACGTTATTACAAATGCTGTTACGTTATTACAAATCCTGTTACGTTATTACAAATCCTGTTACGTTATTACAAATGCTGTTACGTTATTACAAATCCTGTTACGTTATTACAAATGCTGTTACGTTATTACAAATCCTGTTACGTTATTACAA
>JANCMA020462471.1:0-10747 GCA_024336925.2 Zoanthus solanderi | reverse complement strand
ATTCCAATTTTTAAGCCAAAGTTTTTTTTACAAAGATATAAACATATAAAAAATCACAGGTTATAATTTATTACACTATATATATTATATTAATAGTTTTATGGATTTAATATTGCAAATGTTGTCATTACCGCTGCTGTATGAAATTAATTAGACTTACTATATTAAATTCGCATTTCCAAATCCCAAAAGAAAATAATTTAGAAAATGAGTTCTTTATTTTTCACTAAGTTAAATATATTCTTGAAATATATTTTGCTTGCCTACAAAGTCATGCATATTTACAGTACTAGTCTTATGCTTTTATGAAACTTAATCCGTGCTGGTTAAACTTGAGTTTTTGAATCAGAATTTCCAAACTTTCTAGGTGGCAAGAAATGCAATTATCATGATTTTACAGCTTTACAAACTTCCAGTGCACTACAGAGAAAGAACGCCCATGTTCACACAGCAATATGTCTAGTTATTTTTGTTATTGATATTTATTATGAGTATTAAATCATTGAAGATGTTTCTTTTGTTCTCAGCTAAATGGAAGAGTTGCTTCACCATTTGCTAAAAGTAAGGCTGCACAACATCTCCAAAAACTTGAGGTAAAAATTCAAGTGCATTTAATTTGTTTGAAACTAAAATTCCGTACAGAGGTAGCATAATACCAAGACTCTCGGTATAGGGTTACAGGTCTCGTGTGACCCAAGGGTCAATATCAATCCTTTCGAATATGTAAGTTTAATTGACCCTTACCTGAAAAGTGCAGTTTTGAAAGTACATTCGACATCAACTTGTTACTTTGAATTTTTGCAAGAAAGATCAATAAATTTAAATGATCCACTGGTCATAAAAGTTTACAGTCTTGAAAGTTTATAGTCTTGAAAGTTAAGCAAACACTGACTTACTTCACAGTTTGCTACAGAAAGTTTGCGAATCAGGAACGCACAAACATCACATAAATACATGGTGGAAAAATTGAGTATTGAGAAGACACATAAAATACACATAAATCACAGGTAGCCCAAGCTTAGTGTTAGTTCATCTGGTGGAAAAAATCAAGTATTGAGCAGCCCTTTCAGTAAGCACCAACAGCCGACGAAAGCTGTCGGCTACTTGGGAAAAAATCTTGAACCGTGGTCGGCTACTTTCATGCCTTGCAAAATGTTGTTATGTGGGGAATCATCCAAATTCTACTGGACAGGCTGGCTACTTCTCCATTCATGGTCTCCTACTTTTAAATTTATTGAAAAGGCTGATTGAGAACACACATAAAATACACATAAACCACAGGTAGCCCAAGCTTAGTGCTAGTTCATCTGGTGGACAAAATTGATTATTGGGAAGATACACACACTGAATTGTTTTTACAGTTATAGACTATGAGATAAATAACAGTATTGAGATTATTATACAGTCTTCTATATTGAGCGAAAGTCAAAAATAAAGCTTGTTTACCTCATTGGTTGTCTCCTTTTGTCTCACTAGTTCACAGTGTTCCCAAAGTAGAAACAGTTTCCATTTCTACTAATTGTAATTCCAACATTTTTATTGATACTTTCGAAACGGCATTTAATTTTTCTTAGGAGTGAAACCTCCTCCTACATAAGGTAGATAGCTGATAAATAGCTTGATAGCTAGATAGTTTTTGTTTCGATTTTTTTTACACAGTGCTTCCCACTTACTTTTGATTTGATATATAGGGAGAACGACATGGCAAAGCAAGAGGATTTTGTTATGGTAAGTAAGCCAACAGAATTACAGTAATTATCAGTTTTAACGATATTGATATGAGTGTGGTAAGTACTTATCAATATATAGGTGCCAAATCATTGCACAAATTCAATAGTGACTAGACTTAGACATATGATCAAAAGAATTTAATACTGTACGTAGCTTCAAAAAATCTAAGAAAAGATTATGCTACTTTAAAGCAAGACTAGAGTCAGAAAGCAGAAAACAACAAGAGAAATTAATATAAAGTAATTCAAATTTTCTAAATTAACCTTCTGCTGGTTGCTTATAAGGAACTTTTTGATGACAAAATAAATTATTTGATGGGCCGCAAACAAACTGAAAAATTGACACTTAATTTTCTTCAAATATTTTGAATTAATTAAATGCCTTGTTAACAGTTTCAAGATCATGAAACTTTGTGAAGTCTCAACCATTTGAACTTTAAAGATTGTAAAAACGCTTTAAAATAACCCTAGATTTACAATTAATTCTCCAGCCAAATCGAAAGATTTTGTACATAGCTATATAGCCTGAGTCTGATTTTATTCTCCAACCAAATCAAAAGATTTTGTATATAGCCCTTGTCTGATTTTATTTATAGGCACTTTAAATTACATGTAAAGTTTTGAAAGTAGGACAAGTTTGAGCAGATATAATTAATTCACGAGAAATTATATCTACCTTTTCCTGTCGAGCACTACAAATTTTTCAGCACTGTGTAAGCTACAAGTTGGCCAGGTTTCTTCTCATTTGTTCAAAAAATGATTAACTTTTCTGCCCAAAAACTCAAATTTTAAAGTAACTTTGCCATACTGTGCGTTTCTCCGCATCTGGAACATTTCTTTAGACCAGCAATGCATATTGTCAGCCTTAGCTTGTCAACATGTTTGACATACGTCAAATATGACAGTTGAATTATGACTTCGTGGGTAGCGATTTCGTGTTGGGTGCTCATTGAATATTTGTAATTTATTGTCATTGTCTTATTATCTTAGCTTACTAACCTACAGTAACACTTGGCAATACGAATGGCAGTCTTTTGTGTTACTTAATTATTAGTTAACAAACTTTTAAAATTAATACTCGTGTTTCGAATCACCTTTGATGCCTGAACTACAACTAAGAGTAGTCATAATTTCTCAGAGGACACTCTGCGTGTTTCAATTTTTTGTTGGCAATTAGTTGTAGCAAAAAATTTTTTGTCGAAACTGATTTTTGAAGCAAAGTTTCGTGCTTTATGAATTTACATTTTAAAACAACTCAACAAATGCATAAACTCAGACAGGACATCGAAGCACTTTTGACTTTATTAATATTGCCAATTTTATAATTATAGAACATGACTTAAACGATTGCTTGTATATCTTTGTAGTTACTCTAGGAAACTATTTTCAAAACATCAAGTTTTCGTCTTTACGAATAATTACAAACACACGAACCAAATGCAACAGATTTCAATAAGTTCTGTGAATAAAAACTGATCCTGCTAAAACATTCACCTTCACTCCTCAGATTTTGCTTTTTAACCATTTTTAGCAGGGAAACATTAAGTTAATTACAACAGAGTACCTACTTGTGTCAGTGCAGACCAATGTAAGTGCAGTGCTGCACTTTGAAGCATTTTTAAACTTGACAGCTAAAGGATCGTCAAATACAAACATGACAGTGAAAAAAGCTGAGAAAGTTTCTCCGCATATGTGCTGCATTTTCACTGCAATTGCACTGTAATTTAGCCACAAAATTTTGCACTTTAATTAAAAACATAAGGTAAATTTCTCTCATTATAAAAGAAAAGGTACTCCATATTCTCGCCAAAAACACGATGCTCCATAATTGCACCGTAAATGCGGCATTTTCATTGAATCTATGCATAAATTATTTCATTTGCATTTCTTTTGAGCAGTACTGTAGATTTGGAAGCATCCCTCTGTTGTGGACACCTGAGATGGTTTGCACATGTTAATTGTATTACAAGGTGGATCAACAGGATAGTAATAATGACTGTGTGCTAGTCGCCTTTATTGCAGTCTTGGGACAGAATTACAAGGACGCAGCTCAGACTACGAGGTTGGACCGAAAACTTGTGAAGGCACTGGCAGCTGCTAAACGGTCCATGCATGACCATGGAGCACAGCACCACAGCCAGTTATATTAATATTAGCTGTGAGTCAATTTTGAGGAGGGAGGAAAACCGAGTGGATGGTAGTGTAAAAAAGGGCAAACCTCACAAAACCTGGGCTCAGAGTGTCAATGACAACATTACACTCTGCAGCCTCAAAGCCGAAGATCGAGATGTCCTGGGTAGAGTAAAGTTGAGGGCAACCATGTGGCATCTTGCCCACAAGTAGTGGATATTGATGTAAAATGGATAATGAAAAAACTCTTTGATTACAAATTATCACAGTGCAGCTCAACCTACCTGGCATTGAGCAGAAGGTTTTGCATAAAAGAAGCATGATTCCTTTTAAAAACATCTACTAAATCAGTTTTTGACCTCCTGTTAGTCAATTATTATTACAGTAGTTCTGTCTTAGCTTTGCAGAAATGATTATTGTTTTGCACTTTTTGGCTGTAGGATGTGAAGAAATTTTGTACTGTTATAATTGTTAGTATTATTTGCTCTGACTTTTAATTTCCAGATATGGATAGATCTGAAGGGAAAAAAATCTGTGGGGAATTACCGTCATCCAAAAAGTCTCCCAAACGTCCAGTGAGTAGAATTAACCTCAGAACTTAAGGAATGACAACTATCAATCAGTCAATAACAAATATAATATTAATACTTAACGTACAAAGCAACTCCTTTCATGCAAAAGTGTTCATTTAAACCATTGTTTAATATGCAAATCAAGAGACTTGAACTTTATAGCATTGCATTAATTATTTCACTTAGTCTTGTCTTGGCATTGGTGTCATGGAGATGCCGAAACGTCGAATTATAGTTTTAATAGCATTTAATAATATTAATACCTGATTATCCGGTCACACCTTGTTTAGACTGAAACTAAAAAGCTTGTGATTCTCTGAATCTGTTATTGTGAGTTGACACGTTGTTCTTGTTCAAGTCATTCCAGAATGACTTCATTTTGTTCATGATCAATTATTATTCCATTGGATTAACAATCTCATTAACTGTATATATTTCCTTAATATTATATTTTGTTGAGCTAGTTGATTGTTTGCATTTATCCTTCAAATTGTATTGAAAGCATATAAAACGGAACCAAGTTGTTGTCAAGTTGTAGTTGATCAAATCGTCGCTGATCAAATTGTTGTTAAAAGGAGTAAAATTTACTTAGAAACTGTAACTTATTACTGTATTTTTCAATTTGTCAAGAACATTTATGTTAATTAGCTTTACCATGGGCAATGTTCAATTAACTTGTTTTTTTCTTTGTTTCAAATTGTTTAGCAAGTGGCAAAACCTTTTACAAAGACACTATTCAGGTAATATTTTGATTATCCCATTTATTATATTTGTTTATAGAATTATGTTTTTCTAATTTTTTAATATTTTTATCACCTCATCTTTGCTTTTTTCCAAATCTTGGGTTTACCTCCATGTAAGAACATGTGAAGTTCACAAGTGACGTAAAACAAAGAAAACAATGAAGTCAAAACAATAGATAGAATGAACCTAATAGTGACAAAACAAAGAAAAAAGTTCACAGGTTCTTACGTACACCGAGGATGAGCCCAAATCTTAGCTTACATACTTAATTATCTCAATCTTGTTTTGGTATTTAAATAATTTGCTTTACAGTAATTAATTATTGGCATTTTGTAAAAACCATAACATCACTAACTCGCCACTAACTCAGGACTATAATTGTAATGACGATGCACTTTTAAACCCCCCACGTGCCATCGAGAAAAGAGTCTACCTTATTCTGCAATGACATAGAATTCAGCAAGGCCATGCCAATGTACAACAACTCCCTGAATAAAAGTAGATTTAATGACCTCATCAACGACAACAACAACAGCAGCAGCAGCAACACTGACAACCAAGAGCACAGTTCTAGAAAGGAAAAGGTTCTGCAAGAGAATTTGGTTTAATCCCCCAAATCTGTCCAGACAAATGTTGAAAAAGTCTTCCTTAAATCGGTATTAGCCTGCGTAAGTACATTTGGAATTTTAAAGAAACCAGGAAGGAATTCAGCATCAAATGGTCTCAAAACATGCCCATCATTGGAGTTTGAAGTGAAGGGAAAGAGGAAGCGAGGATGACTGAGGAAGACATGGAAAATGCAAGTGGAGAAGGAGAACAGGAGTGCTGGTTTGAAGAAGGAGGATGCATTGAATCGAGCAAGATGGAGAGTGGGAGTTGGAGAGCTTGCTGCCAGAATGGGGTAAATCCGGCCACCCCCGTTTACAGGGATAAACCCGGATCAAAATTGGAATTGATTGATTGATTGAAATGGTCTACTCTGAAAGACACTGTAAAGTGAACATGGTGTGAACAAAGACATGTTATTTTTGCTTAGCTAGAGGAGTTTAATGTATTTTAAGTGTGACAAATGGAACCTGTTAAATAAAAGTTTAAAAAAAATACCAACAGCCAGCATCTCAAGAAATTCCGAGTCTGTAATTTTAAAAAAACTAAACACACCTTAGGTTCTTTAGTCTGATGATCGCCTCAGTCCGTAAATCACTGGTGTTTTGAGTTTTAAAAAGATTTTCGATGTTTTACTAGCTTTATCCATTTTATTTTTTTAAATTCACTTACTTAGATGTTTCACATTGTTTTGATCGACTGTACTGGTTGTGGCACTGCAATACATGTTGTGATATGATTGGTGCATTTCAAATTGCTAAACTCCTAAATTTTGTCCTGAGATCCTTATACTTCGACGATAATAGAGTACTAAAGAGATGGTGTCACAAAAATTTGATTTGTAAAATCACTAATTTGGTTTTAACATTCAGGAAGAACTAGATGAATAATACCTCCATCTAAAATTTAACATTTTGCCATGGTTACACTCTGATGACCCAATATAATCCTTTTTACCTTGGCTTGGTTCGTAACGTTAAGAACCAAGCCATTTTTGGAAGGATTGTATGGGGTCATGATCAGTAGAGCATAACTGTGGTTATATCTCACCAACAATTAGCCCCAGTATGCTGATTTTCGGCAAAGATACATTTTTAGTTTTGATCTCTCGGATAATCCCATCAGATCCCAAAAGTTCACAAATTTTAAATTTTTTGTGACGTCACTCTATACCACTCTATGAATCACTCTATAAACAGCAACGAGGAGTACCTCTGGGGGGCCATGTTTCTGCTGTAATTGCCAACTTTACTTGGTTGACAAAGTCACCTTTTCTGGATCACCAGTAACAAGGCAACCAGGCAGCAAGTTAAACACAATCATCCACAGGAAGCCCATGGAAGAAAAACGGCATTGTTAAATGTTAACACAATCAAGGTAACACACCAGAACAAAATCATCAGAAGTAGCCAAGGAAAAGAAACATCTGTCATCAGTTCTTGTCGCCTGTGGTAACCCTTCGCCTTTCTTGCAGAAAGTCTACAGAACTAAAAAGGCTAAAACAGAAAAGCAAGCAACACGTTTCATGACCACCATGTAAACTGGCAACATCAAAACCCTCTATTACAGTCTACAACAAAAAGGAATAAATGTTTTCTTCAAGCCCAATGCCATGCTAAGATCTCAGATAATCAGACCAAAAGACACTGCTGATTCAAACAAGCATGATGGTATTGTCTGCAAGAACATGACAGAGATATAAGAATTACATAAGTAGAGAACTATGGCATCTCAGAACATTTCAACAATGCCTTATACATGCCACTATTGAAAGAAATAAAGCTTAATGACCAAGACAAACATTGGTTTCAGGGCTGGGGCAACGCTCCTGCAAGTGGGGCGGCCAAAAGAAACAACTCTTGTGATGGACATGTACACTAGTTTCATGCAAGCACATAGCCTGTTAAGTTCTGGATCATCATCACCAGCATTTATCATCATCATCACCATCAATGTCATCATCACCAACATCATCATCACCAATATCCTCATCAACACAACCACCATCATTATTATCACCAGCATCATCATTAGCATCATCATCATTATCACCACCATCGTCATCATCATCATCATCATCATCACCACCATCTTCATCATTATGAGGCCAGGAGGTCTGATTGGTTTAGTTTCACTAATTTGTAGTTAGATCTTTATTATCTTGTTAAAGTTAAAAATATTTATAGAATTAGGATTATTGAAAACAGGCCCTCAGTAGAGTAACCAATCAGAAAGTAGGATTTGCAATAGTCCACTAGTTTTGTGAAAATAGCATCCTTTTTTTTCAATGTGTTTTTGTCATTTTAGGCTTAGCGATGCAAGTGGCCACCTTAAAATTGATGAGGTTGCCAGGGGAGCTAGTGTTTGCCAGGGAATCCTTGACAGTCAAGATGGTAAGGACAATTTATCTATTTGCAAACTTCAAAAAATGATACATTTATTAATGAGAACATGGGAATTGATTGTGTAAAAGATGTTATGGAATATAATAAAGCATTAATAATCCTCAAAGTGAGCTTTTTGTAATATTTAGAATTTATGTACACCAAAAACTATTATGCTAAATTAGAAACTCTAAATGAATCTTGGTATGAAATTAACTAATATATAAAATTGAAGATAAAAATCAAAATCTTCCCAGACAGCTTGTATTAAGAGTTTAGAAATTCAGGGAAGAATGTACAAGCTGGGTGGCCCATGGGCTAGTACTGGTTTCTTTTGTGTTCATCATCATCGTCCTCCTCCTCCTTCTCCTCCTCTTTTTGCTCCTACTCCTCCTCTTTCTTCTCCTCCTCCTCTTCCTCCTCCTCCATCTCCTCCTCCTTCAACTCCTCCTCCTCCTTCTCGTTCTCTTCTTTCTTCTCCTCCTCTTTCTTCTCCTCCTCTTTCTTCTCCTCCTCCTCCTCCTTCTCCTCCTCCTCCTTCTCCTCCTTCTCCTCCTCTTCCTCCTCCTCCTTCTCCTCCTCCTCCACCTCTCCTCCTCCTCCTTCTCCTTCTTCTCTTTCCTCTCCTCCTCTTTCTTCTCCTCTTCCTCCTCCTCCTTCTCCTCCTCCTCCTCCTTCTCCTCCTCCTCCTCCTCCTCCTCTCCTCCTCCTCCTTCTCCTTCTTCTCTTTCTTCTCCTCCTCTTTCTTCTCCTCCTCCTCCTCCTCCTCCTCCTCCTTCTCCTCCTCCTTCTCCTCCTTCTCCTCCTTCTTCTTCTCCTCCTCCTTCTCCTCCTTCTCCTTCTCCTCTTTCTTCTCCTCCTCTTTCTTCTCCTCCTCCTCCTCTCCTCCTCTTCCTTGCTTCCTCTTGCCCTTCACTTCAAACTCCAACGCTTTTCTCAAAACATGCACCTATCTCAATGGACCAGTTTCGAAAATTCCCAGTTGCTGCTGATTAAAATGATTGCAGATTCATTTTATACAGTCTTAGCCTCGTTTTGTTGCTAAATATTCAAAAATACTTGCAAGAGAGAGCAAAAAAGTCATACCTTCAACAATACATGCAGTTGTAAGTTGCATTTAGGAATATTTAACTTCATGCTGAAGCTAAGACTGTACAAATTGAATAAATTGTCATCGTTGTCAGCGGCAATTGAAAATTTGAAAATGGTCTATTGCCACAGTCTTTCAGTTTCTCTCCTCAAGTTTTGGTATTTCTTTACTTTTTCTCTTCCTTTTCATACACTCGCTCATCGGAAGTTACAGCAATGTCCACCTTTATGCAGGTTGTTTCTTTCTTATCAATTATAAGAAAGTCTGACCATGCCTCTATTACATTGTCACATTCACATATTTATATCCCACAACAATTTTACATCTTCATTTTCTGTCGTTCCTTTTAGGATACGTTCATACCATCTTTCCTTATGTTCTAATGCATTTTTACATCTTTCCCATTATTTATATTACTATTACTGTTATTATTGATATTATTACTATTATTATTACTATTATTTATTATTTTTTTTTTTTTATTACTAAACATCATCTCCGTGTGTGTTTGAATATAGTGTATATTCTTGACACTGGTAGTCACTGTTTTGTGTGGATTGGAAGTCAGGCCAGCATTGATGAAAGGAATAAGAGCATGGAGTATGCCCATGTGAGTACAATTTATGTTCATCGAATTGTGTAAAAAGAATTAAGTTACACCATAAAGTGACGTAGGCTGAAGCACTAAAACTGATCAACAACAGCTGTGGATGTGTGCCTCAGTTGCTGGAGCTAGCTAAATTAGCTAAACCCTTGTTAGATGCATAATGGCTCATTTGTGGATGAGAGTTTTGACTCCCCCAGGACGAGGCGCTAATCTAGTGCAGGTTAGCTCCTAGCAGATGCTGGTACGCAGAGATAGTAAGTGTTCAACTTTCAGCAATATGGTCATAAACCATTGATTTTGGGTGACAAGAACATGTTCTAAAGTTTGATTACAAGAACAACGTGTGGAGAACGTTTAAGCTCGGCGATTGCTGTAAAAGACCTCGGCATCACAATCTCGCATGACCTCTCGTGACTTTACACGTTGCTGAGGTTGTCAATAATGCTAACAAAGTTCTCGGTCTAATCAAGCGAACTATCGGTTCTGTAAATAAAGAAACTTTTTCCATATTGTACAAGGCTCTTGTGAGACCAATGCTCGAGTACGCTTCCCCTGTATGGTGTCCTTGCCTGGTTAAGAATATTGCTCTTTTATAGAAAGTTCAGAGAAGAGCTTCTCGATTGGCCTTAGGTCAGCGAAGAGGAGAGATGTCATATGAAGATCGCTGTGAAATGTTGCGTTGTTCGCAGTTGACTGATAGAAGGCTATATGTTTCTCTGATTGAATGCTATAAACTTGTATTCGGATTGAATAATCCGCTGTTTTCGTGATTTTTTTGAGTTCGCTTCAAAACGTACCAGGTCAAAGCACAATTACAAACTGCAAGTTAAATCAGCTAACTGTAATTGTTATAAATATTCTTTCTTTGTTAGAATTATTCGTGA